>PISX010003137.1:0-89162 GCA_004024625.1 Mellivora capensis | reverse complement strand
TATTTTGCCTCAGAAACTCATTTGTTTTCTTTAGAGTTGGCAGGGACCTTAGAATTGTCTAATCCAACATCCCACCTGAAGTAGGAATTTCCTTTAGAGTCTCTGCCAACTATTCATCCACTTCTCAGGGTTGGAGACCTCTTTCCTTTGGAAGGTGGCCTCTTCTTTATAGATTCCTAACTCTGTTCTGCATCATGGTGCTAGAAAATTGAACCCCAACAATAGTGTCCATTGAAGTAGAATTTTTTAAGGACCGCTCTGCTCCACTGGGTCTTTTGGAGCCATAACAGGAAATATAATATAATAGCTAATAGTAACAAAATTGATTGAACACTGCCATGTGGCAGGGTCTGTTCTAAGTGCTTTATGTGATTAACTCGTTTACTCTTCCTTACAACCTTACTGTAGAGCTTTTATTTTTATCTCTAGTTCCCAGATGCAGAAACTGGTTCCTGGAGGTTAAGGTCATGCAGCTAGGGATAAGTGGTGGAACAGAATATGCCCCCGGCTGTCTGATTCCAGAGAGCAGGTGTCGGCCACTGTGCTTTACTGCTTTCTATGGCATTTAAGGCATTAAGAACACATTATTTGAGGACAGAGAAAATGGGGTTTGAGTCCCACCTGTTATTAGCTTTTGTTGTCACTATTTTCCAGAATATCAACAAACTGGGTTAAAGAACTGTATTTATGTGGACCCCAAAGGTCGATGGTTTTGGAATGCTTAATGTTAAGTGTGGGGTTTTTGGAGTTGTATGTAATTGTTTGGTCCAAAGTCAGATCTTTCATCTCACTCACATAAAAGAGGCATAAAATCTCTAATCTTGAATCTTACTCAGCTCAAAGTGTGTCACATAGAGAGGAGTTTCGGTCCCATCCATAAGGTTGAGCAGGTAATCAGACAGCAGTTTGGGTTAGGCTGAGGGCATTTGTTTCTCTGACTTTATGATTTCTCTAGTATTTGTGGACTGAGACTTCAGCACATCAGATTTTTCAACTTTGGAGCCCTCGCTGTGACTCACTGGTGGTCAGATCATCCCAGTAACAAGTGTAAACAGACTGGCTTTGCATTCCTACCCAGACCTCCTTCAGAGAGTAAACCATTCCACAGAGTCTGTATTCACTCTGACATCATGTTTTCCTTTGTATGTCAACTAGTGAAACGCCTTCCTGGAGCTTCTGAGTATCCCGTCAAAGACTTGAGTACCCCTCCGAGTGCTTCGGGAAGTGGACGAAACGCCGGGCCTGCAAGCAGCCCCAGCAGAAGCAGCGACATGTTGTACCTGATCGTTGGCTGCGTGCTCGGTGTCATGGTCCTCATTCTCATGGTCTTCATTGCCATGTGCCTGTGGAAGAACCGCCAGCAAAATACCATACAGAGTAAGCCATTCATCACTCTTTCCTTGTCTTTTTCTAAAGATGGGTAGGAAAATATTGTCAGAATAAATATTGATCCCTAATACTGTCGTGGGTTCGCGTCACAGGATAAAGTGCGTCAGCTACTCTGCAGTCAGGGGAGGAGACTTTAAGACTGTTCGAGCTGTCAGCCAGAGCAAGTGGAGCATCACATAAAATTGCCCAGTAGAAATAAACAACAAAGCCAAAACCGGGCACGTCTCTAAGTAAATAGCCGACTCTGTGCTGGGAAACTCTGGCTTTGTCAGACCACCAAAGAGCTTGAGTTCTTGAAGCATGGGCTTTGGAATTGTTGCGGGAACACCTCCGTACTGGTGCAGGTCTTGGCAATAGGAGTAGGAAAGGCTGGAAATGAGGGAGAGTAATACTTTTCTAAGTTACTGTTACAGAATGACCTCAATTAAGGTCCTGGTTCAATCCCTGATGTACCAGTACTGCTCCAGCCTGGCGCCTCTTTTCCCCTACATGTGTCTGGTAATGGGAGTGATGGTGCCATATGAAAACAGATAACCTAGAGCCCCTTTCCCTCTTCTTTCCCTAGTTTCTCTCCTCCCCACCTTTCTTGTTTCTCCCAGCTCTGGTAAGACAGGGGGATCGAATCAGGCAGAGACTTTAGTCTTTGGTGTGAGGAGGTTTTTTGGTTTCCCCTTTGACTCCAGAATAAGAGAATCAAAGCTAATAGCTCAGGGGGAAAGAAAAAAAGGTGATTTGTTTCTATTGAACTGGTGCTTTCTAGGAGCTAGACAGGGAGAGAAGTGGTGGTAGTGGTGGTGATAGGCTGAAAGGGTTGGAGAACATTTGATTGAGTCTTTTTCTAAATTGTTATCGTGTTGTTGACTTTAATCGTGTGAGTGTGCACTCAGTCATTAAAAGAGAAGTGTTGCTCTAGTTGTCTAAGCAAGCTTGATCTTGTTAAGGTCATTTTCCTTTGTGACTTGGTGACATGTTCAAAGATGGAAATTTATGGTGGTGATATTCATTCAGTCATATTCAGAAGATACTCACTGATTGTCTTTGATGTGCCTGGCACTATGTTAGACAATGCGGATACAGTGGTAAGAAACTAAACCTGGCCTCTGCCCTGACAGCTTATAGTTGTTGGGTTGTTGTTTTTTTTTAAGAGTTTATTTATCTATTTGACAGACAGAGAGAGAGATCACAAGTAGGCAGAGAGGCAGGCAGAGAGAGGGGAGAAGCAGGCTCCCTGCTGAGTAGAGAGCCCGATGCGGGGCTTGATTCCAGGACCATGAGATCATGACCTGAGCTGAAGACAGAGGTTTAACCCACTGAGCCACCCAGGTACCCCTGGCAGCTTGTAGTTTAACGGAAAAGATAAGCAGGTATACCGACGATAACTCACCTGTGCAAGAAGTTGGGTAACAGGAGGAAGGACACCTCATCTAGTACTTGGCCTGCTCTAAGACCTTTGAAGAATTTATCAAAACTCTGCCAACAAGTCCTGTACAATTTAAGTGCTGTATTTTCTAAGGGCTGTTCCACTTTTTCTAAATATGTGTAGCAAGTGTGCCTCTGGAATTTAGAATTTTGAGGCAACTATTTAAGTGCTTTTCATAAAAGGAAATGGAATCATTAGCCTTTTGCCTTTAGTACCCCACCACTTCCACATGGGCTGTATGAACCAAGCAACTGATTATCAGTGAATGTATACAAGCTCCATCCTTCATTTAAAAGTGTTATTACAATTTAAAATATCCTACCTGGAGTTTGCCTTTTGTTGTTGTTTTAGAATTTCCCTCGGCACTTTGAAGTGTGGGAGTTTAAACACTCTCTTTTAATGTTGCCGGTACTCAGATGGTTGCAACTTGCATGATTTATTAATTCACTTGAGTAATTTCTCTCTGGTTAATTTCTCTTCCTGCTAACAAAGCCTTAATTAACTCAGAGTTCTTAGCTGTCTCCACACAAGGAAAGAGCAATAACTTTCTTGAACCTATCTCATAATTAGACTTTAAGTGAACATATTTAGGGCATTTTATTTTAGTGTATTTGTAGTTTCTTAGGGGCTTATTAATAAAACTGCCTAAGCAAGAAGATTGTCTTTTTCATTATCTTACTTTCCCCCCCGCCCTTTTTGTTCTCTCTTAACAGAGTATGACCCTCCAGGATATCTCTGCCAGGGGTCAGATATTAATGGGCAGATGGTGGAATATACTACTCTGCCTGGCACAAATCGGATAAATGGGAATGTTCATGGAAGCTTCATAAGCAATGGCGGTCTCAGCAATGGCTGCTCCCATCTTCACCATAAGATCCCCAACGGAGTCAGTGGAGTCATGAATGGGAGCCTAAATGGAGGGCTTTACTCGGGGCACACAAGCGCACTAACCAGGACACATGTGGATTTTGAACATCCTCATCACCTAGTAAATGTAAGAGATCTAATTATAAATAAAGCCTCCCTATGCCCCATGGTGCCGGGGAGCAAGAACAGGGTCAGCCTACTTGGCTTTTGTCAACATAGAAACCTGGGTTTATTAGACTAAAAATAGTCTGTGTTACCGGCAGCGCCATGATCCAGAGTAATCTCTGTAAGCGTTCTATTGTCAGGTGATAGTTACATTCATCATCATATATAAATCATTGGTTTACATTTTAAAATCATTTCACAGTGAAAGTGGAATCCTACTAACGAACTGGCTGGAAGTTATTCTTTTTAAAAAAAAAAATTTTATTGGGACGCCTGGGTGGCTCAGTTGGTTGGACAACTGCCTTCGGCTCAGGTCATGATCCCGGAGACCCGGGATCGAGTCCCGCATCGGGCTCCCAGCTCCACGGGGAGTCTGCTTCTCCCTCTGACCTTCTCCTCGCTCATGCTCTCTCACTGCCTCTCTCTCAAATAAATAAATAAAATCTTTAAAAAAAAAATTTTATTTATTTATTTGACAGAGAGCGAGAGAGAGAGATCACAAGTAGGCAGAGAGGCAGGCAGAGAGAGAGAGAGGAAGGGAAGCAGGCTCCCTGCTGAGCAGAGAGCCCGATGCGGGGCTCCATCCCAGGACCCTGAGATCATGACCTGAGCTGAAGGCAGAGGCTTAACCCACTGAGCCACCCAGTCACCCCTGGAAGTTATTCTTGAGAGTTTGAAATACCATTGGGTGTAGAGTGGACCCAGTACTTTAAATTTGCTTTATTTAGAGCAGAGTCTGAAAACTCATAGGCTTTAGAGGAGCCAGGTAGATCGTGAACTTGAGCAAAACAGGTGGAGGTGGTCGCAGCCCGGAGAGCCCTAGCTGCAGCTCACGCCAGTTATGGGCACACAGGACTGAGGGCCTATGGTTACTGGGTTTTCTGATTTTTTTTTCCCAACATATCTTATACATCTAGGCAAAACTGCCAGATTTTTTACCTGTTGGCAGCTACTTCCAATTTTTGGAAGCATTGCATAGGCCACGTGGAACCTATCTGCAGACCACCAGATTGTGACTTCCGACCTGTAGTGAGTTTCTTTTGTTTGTTGGGTCCCACGAGCGGTAGGGTTGTTGCCTGTAAGATTTTTGCCTTTTATTTATTTATTTATATTTTTTGTTATTTTTTTAAAGATTTATTTATTTGAGAAAGAGAGAGAGAGAGAGAATGGAAGTGCAGGGGCAGAGGGAGAGGGAGTTTCAAACAGACTCTGCCCCAAGTGCAGAGTCTGATGCAGGGCTCAAGTTCACAATCCTGAGAGCATGACCTGGGCCGAAACTAAAAGTCGGGTGTTTCACTGACTGCACCACCCAGGTGCCCTGGGATTTTTGCCTTTTATAGTATTAGTATTCTTTAGCCACAAGAGTGATAGACATTGAAAAACGCTTTATTTCAGGGAGAACTCAGTGATACGGTTTAATTTTTGAAACGGGACTAGAATGACTAGTGTATTTTACATTTATGCTGGTTAAAGAGGTTCTCTGCATTAGGAAGTTTGATTTATTACACTGTTTGGCTGTGCGTCCACGTTATTTTTTCAGTCAAATGGGTGATACGTTTGGTTGCACTCATTGTGTAATCAAGCACTCATTGAAGTTTTTGTCATTGTTCTGATTACAGACAAATTTGCCATAACCCACGAAGTGCTAAAATCTGAAAAAGTTCAGAGTTTTTTCATCCTCAGCTTCAACAAAGATTTATTAAAATATTGCATTTGGAGAGCAAAACTGTAATACATATTTGTATCTTAGAGCTGGGCATCTAATGGGTTTTGGGTGATCTAGTTTCAGTGTATTGTAGAAAAATACCTAGTTTGCTTGAGTGCATCTCATTACCAAAAGAGAATAATGATTTCATTATTTTACGTGGAAAGACATGGCTTATATTCAGACTTTGTAAACTTTTTTGGTCACCATTCCTAGTCCAAACTATTCACAGTGTCCAAGAAACGAAAGGAGAGAACATTAAGGTTTGAATAGCACATGCTGTTTCCGTAAGAAGAAAAAAAATAAATCTGATGTTTGATTGAGGATTTGGACACAGCAGTTTAGGTGTTTTGAACAATGAATTACTATTTAGATAATAGTTGCCTCTTCAGGTGTACAATTTTAGAGGCTCTCATCTGTGGTTTTTACTCATTAGCTTTCTTGTCTTTTCTGGGTGGGAGGAAGTGGGGAAATTTTCAAAATACTGGTGATCATAAAAATCATCAAATTAACTTCGATGTGTTTGGTGATTCAGGTAAGCACATTACCCCGTAGGCTGACTTCATTTTGTGAAGCTTTGGAGCTTCTGCTCACAGACTGAACGTAAGAGAAGCTATTCTTTCTCGCAATGTTTTCTTAAAAATTCCTAATGCTAGCTGGATCAAGAATGTTGAGGGACGTTTTCAGTACTTTTGGTTTGCTTAGATTCTGGCTGTTGTTACGAGATGAATGGAAATGGAAAGTATTCTGGGAAAAACAATTGCCTGAACTTTCCTTAACCTTGAAGAACTGCCCTGGGTTTGGGTGCAGTGTGACAACCTCTCCCACCCTTATCAGACTCAGTTCTGCTGTTTTTCATCTGAAAGCAGAATTTTTACTCTGATGGAAAGGCTGGTTCAATTCTGAACATCATTTGTGGAGAAGTCTTGACATTGTATATGTCAAGCAAGCATTTTACAATGAGGTATGTGTTAATCTGGGCATTTTTCTTAATTGCCGGGCAGTTTCCGCCAAAAGCAACATCAAAATATTAATCCTCCCCTCCAAGTCATTGTTGGCTGAGAATCTACTCCATCTGGAAAAATATAACGTGTTTTAAAACTTAGTGGAGTCAAGGGAACAGACCTAATCGAAATAATTACAGGAAAATGAAGATGGGTTTATCTTGTGACATCATTCAAACAGATTTCCACCCTGTTTCTCCAACTGGCATCACGTGAAATCGTTCCTTAACTGCTAGAAAAGTAAAAATGAACAGGAGGTTCTAACGTACAGTGTATTTAGGGCCCAGTAGATTTGAACTACTGAAGGGGAAGTGACTAAATTTCTCCATTTCTTTGGCTCCTTTCAGGACAAAAATACATGGAAAAAAACATGGCAGTCAGCTTGTAAAGAGTAGTTTCAGTGTTGTATGGAACTCATTTGTAACTATTGGTGAAGAATGATAAGTGTAACCTTGTTTGGGGGTTGGTTGAAATAGACCCCGTGCCTGTGTATCACTGGCCTGGCTTTTCCACTTGGGGCTGTTCAGTTTCAGGTCTGTGGTATCTTCACCATGTGTGTTTCTCTTTTTCCCTGCACTTCCGTCCCTGACCAGGGTGGTGGAATGTACACAGCAGTACCCCAGACCGACCCTCTGGAGTGCGTTAACTGTCGAAACTGTCGGAACAACAACAGGTACATGGCTCTGTGTTTGCGTGGGTTGCTGGGAATATGGTGTAGGACTCTTACTTTTGCCCCCTCCACCAAAGGAGGTTCTTGACAGTACCTAGGTTCTAAATCTCAGAATTTGGAGACTTAGTGGAGGGCTGTTACTAATTTTTTGGCCCCGCTTTGTAATCTTCCCCTTTCTGGGCCTTGGGGTCTTGAGATAGATGGACAGTATTAAAGATATTATTTCCTACTGAGATGTTATTAAAAGTTTTGATGTTTGCGAAATCTTTAGAGTCATTTCTATATACAGACTTTGTCTTTTTTTACCTGTTCTTTTCCACTCTGTGTTATGAATGAGAGCGTGTTTGAATGTTAGGGGACACAGAAGTATATAAAGTAATGTGTTTTCATAAATTTTCTTACCGGATTATTCAGTACCTTTTTTTTTTTTTTAATTCTTAAAACCTTGCGATAATTAAGTAGCAAAATCTCACTTTTTTTTTTTTGAAGCTTTCTTTTAATTTGGGGGATTTGAAAAAATCGTTAAGTGGCATGTGTACTTACAATATGTCACATAAGATAGAAAAATGTAGAGTAACATGTCCATTTCAATTTTGACAATATCCAGGAAGCTTTCAGGCTGCCTCTATACATAATAATTTCAAGAGAGTATCAGATTTTCCATCGTATTAAAGTTGTGTCCTTCAGAAACCTTAGTCCTTTTTCTCTCGTAACAATGGTATTGGGTGACATTGTCTCAGAAGTCCTCCCCAGCCCTAAAACTCTACAATTTAGCAATTGTGTTAGAGTTAGTACATTAAATATAAGTATGGACTGGAGTTTGGGTATTTCATTATTGAAATGGAGTGGAACCCACATTTTTTAGATCATTTAGGTTAAGAGCTGTGTCTGGAAGTTACCAAAACCAGAAGTAGCTGGTCAACTACAGATTGACCAGTACATTTCTCAGCGTGTGTTTTAAGAGTCACGTAGCAAAAGCAATAAAACTTCCTGGAGATTTATCCTTATCTTTTACTTAGCCCATCTTAGGGTGTCTGTGTTAGCAAGAGCTGTGTACTGAGTTGTTTGTTACATTTTTAAAATTCTGTCTGACTCTAGCTAAATTTTAAGTTGTTTATAACATTGAAGCCCTATTTTTGTACTGAGCTGGCTGTTGGGTTTATCACAGTTTGTTAAGAACACGCTAAAGATGTTTCACACACCTGGTAAGTAATCAAATAGACCTAATTGAGACAAATGGTATTACCTAAAGATGTAATGTATTTTTCTATGTGATTCTTGCGGCCATCGGCAGATCTCAGTTCAACATTGGCATTAAAGCGATGTTACGGGAGAACCTCAGGCTTGAGAATAAGCAGACAGACATAGGATTTGCTGCTGCTTAAATCTGCAATCTTTGGAAAGTTACATAATCTCTCTGTGGCTATTTCCTTATCCGAAAAATGGAAAATTGCCCTAGGAAATGTAAAATCATCCCAACATACTCTGATGATAGATTTTGGTAATTTGCTGCTAATCACGTCTTTAGGACGAAGTTACCATCCTGGTACCAAAAAGACATCTCATTTCCTTAAAAGAACTTTTATGAGCGGTATCTACCATCTTGCATTCATGGCCATTTGTATATTTGTGTGGGTGAATGTGTGTGTGAGTGAGTATATGTGTATAGTATTGGGGCTTTTGTTATACGTGCTTTTTTTTCCCTTTTAAGACAGTGGGCAGTTGCAGTTCTATTAATTTTTCAAGTTGATGACTTCTTGCATTTCACGTGTGGGGGTTTTACTCTGACCTAGGAACATAAGTGTGTTCTCTTTAGTCTGAGAAAATCAGCTTCTGTTTGTCCCTGGCTTAAATTTACTTCTTTCCTACATGAGTGTCTGCCTGTTTAGGGCAAGTCTTGGCTTGCCTGCGTTGCCTCCACGGTTAGCCAGATGTCTCCTCTGGCTCCCATGAGCCATTATGTGATTTTGATGCTTAGCGATCTGCCAGATAAATACCAGTAAATACCTACCTTCAACTCTGGAAAATTGGAATCATTAAATTTAAAGCTTCTAACTCTTTTGACTTTGAAATTGAAAACAGGTATCTTTGGTCAAGATACCTCAACTGGCAAAATCTGGAATAAACTTTGAACAACGAGAGGTAGAGAAGCACAATTTTAGTACATTTACACTTTTAGAATGTTGACATCACTAACGATACCTTTACATCTCCGAATGCCCGTTGAACTAAGGTGGACACACTTAGAGGCATAATTTCAGTTAAGTTGGATGAGGGCTTACCTAAGGGTGAACACGGGCGTGCCTTGTTTTATTGTGCTTCTTCGCTTTATCGCACTTTGCGGGTACTGTGTTTTTGTGGCCACCGTGTATCATGCAAGTCTGTCGATGCCCATTTGCCAACAGCGTCTGCTCACTTTGTGTCTCTTTCACATTTTGGTAATTCGGGCAGTATTTCAAACTTTTTCCTTATTCTGTTATCGTAACCTCATCAGGGATTGTGACTCTGAAAGCTCAGATGATGGTTAGCATTTTTTTTAAAGCAATATTATATTTTTTAATCAAGGCATGTATGTTTCAATAATAAAGGTGTGGGAGGGATGTGAGATTTTTTTTATGTTAAGCAGAAGTGGGGATATTGGTTAAATGTTGAAAAACAGTGGGTTAATTGCATCGTATATCTCTGGAAGATTTTTGAGAAGGGGAGCCCTGTATTCGAGAGATGTCTTTAGAGTTGATTAGTGGTAGCAGGACACAGTGGGATTGCAGGGAAGAGACCAGCCTGATGGTTTCTGTAACGAAGACCCTAGCTTTCGTGCAAGGAACAGGTATAGGAAGGAAGAGATGGGGGAGAGGTTCTAGTGTGGGAATCTTTTTTTTTTTTTTAAGGCTTATTTGTTTATGCGAGAGAGGGGTGGGAAGGGGCAGAGGGAAAGCGAGAGACAGAATCTCAAGTACATTCCCCGCTGAACGTGGACGCCAACATGGTCTTGATCTCATGATCCTGAGATCATGACCTGAGCTAAAATCAAGAGTCAGATGCTTAACTGACTGAGCCACCCAGGTGCCCCTAGAGTGGGACTCTTTAGGACTTGGCCGTTGACTGATAGGGATCTAGAAAAATAAAGGAGGTTCAAAATGAATAGAAAGTTTCAAGCATGGATGGCATGGTAATTGCCATGGTAATAGTCATAGAAATGAGGAACATAAGGGGCGCCTGGGTGGGTCAGTGGGTTAATCGTCTGCCTTCAGCTCAGGTCATGATCCAGGGTCCTGTGATTGAGCCCCATGTCGGGCTCCCTGCTCAGTGAAGAGTCTGCTTCTCCCTCTCTGTCTGCCCCCCGCCCCAACTCCTGTTTGCTCACACTCTCTCTCTCAAATAAATAAATACAATCTTGGAAAAAAGAAAGGAAGGAAGGACGGACAGATAGGGGAACGTAATAAAATGACATATTGAGAAAAAGGGATGGATTTGGTTTTGGGCATTTAGAGGTCCAAGTGCCGGTTGGCTGTCTAAGCCAAGGAGACAGATGAAAGTGCTGGTGTTGGGTTCAGGGTGCAGATCGGGACTATGAGACATATTCAGGAGTCATTTGCATCTAAGTGATAGAACTTAAATACGGGTGAGATCTCCAAGGGATACAGTAGCCATGGCTGATAATTTTTAGTTATTTAAGGTGTTTTGCCCTATTTCATAGTTATTTAAAGTGATTAGACATCCTTATTATAAGGCAGTCTCTTTTTTATTATTTTTTGCTTATGGGCTTGAAATGTCTTTGAGAAGGAGCACCTGAGTGGCTCAGTAGGTTAAGCATCCGACTCTTGGTTTCAGGTCAGGTCTTGATCTCAGGGGCATGAGTTCAAGCCCCACATTAGGATCCACGCTGGGTGTTGAGCCTACATTAAAATAATAATAATAATAATAATAATAATAAAGCGTCAGATCTTGGTGCTGTTATTTGAAATGTCTTTGAGGAGATGATAAAGGGGTAGGACAGCATAAGGAGAGTGAAAGGAAAAAGCATTCATTTATTCATTCAGCAAACATTTGTTGCAAGTCTGTAGTGGGCTGGACACCCAGCTAGGTCCTGGGACATAGTAAGCAAACTAGGCATTGTCCCTGCCTGGTTTTGAGCTTATAGTTTGATGGAGAGACAAACCTTTTTTCAAAAGGATACAAATAAATCATAAAAATGACTATATACTTAAAACCGGATGTTTTAAAGGAAAAGTAAAGAATGTATTAGAAAAGAACGGCCTCCCCAAGCATGTGACATTTTGCTCTGAATCTGTGAAGAATTTGTAAAACTAGGTGAAAGAGGAGGGGATAGGTTTAAAACTTTCCAGGCAAAGACAAGGTACCATGTACGCAAAATCTATAAGCAGAATGCCAGGATTCATACAGAGCTTCAGGAAGACTAATGTGGTAGGAACCTCACAAGTGAAGGAGCCAGAGGTAAAAGGTGAGCAAAACCAGGTCATGCAGAGCCATGGTGAGTCAGCAAGAGATTTTAAGTAGGCCAGCATTGTGCTAGAACATTCTGGATGGAGTTTGGAGAATAAATTGGATGGGGCAAGAGAGGATACAGGGGACCAGTCAGATGGCTGTTGCAGTAGCTCAAAGGAGAAGCTGGGTGCTAGGATTGGTGCGGTAGACAAGAAGAGAAGTAGATAGGTTTGCGAGATTTAGAAGGTGCCAATTAAAAAAAAAAAAAAGATACGAGGGATTGGTTGAGGAGGCAGGCAAGGGGTTATCTAGGTAACTTGGTGCAACCACTGAGCTAGGAATCACTGCAGGAGATGAGGAGAAACTATTTACCCCTTAGCGCATACCCTTGGGAGTCATCCTTCTAGACCCCACATCAACTCACCTTTACACAGGATGGGTTAAGACAGATGCCTAAGAACTGAGGAAGTCTTGCTTAGGGCCTGACCCCCTCTGCAATCTTAGCTGCATAGTGTTGTGCCATGCCTTCTTGGGTTGAAACTTAAACGTATTTCGTAGAGTGGGCTCCTAAGAAACAAGTCTGTGCCAGCCTTAGACCCCTTTTATCATCTCTCTGTTTTGGCATTAGCTATCTGGAGAGAAAACATTGCTTTTATTGTCTAAACTGGAGTACTGATGTGAAAATGTGAGAACAAGTAAGAGGGGAATGTACATTGCAGCAATCTGCGGAGTTTTATTGATTCTCGCGCTCTCGTGGCATGTTGTAAATGCTGGCTTCACTGTATTCAGCTAATTTGAATGCTTTTCACGGTTTAAGAGTGATTTGTAATAGCTCACCATGGACAGCTAGAAAGAGGCGTATAGAATGTGGCTTTGTGGGGAGCCCATCCCCTCCACTAAAGACTTAATTGAGAAATCCTTGTGCATTTCAAGAATGTAACAGATTTTAATCAAATAAATCAAAAGCTCTCTATCCTCCTCCTTCTCTCCTCCTCTCCTCAATTTAAAAGGCAGTGGCGTGGTTCTGGATATGTAATCAACTGGGGTTTTTGTCAGTTGCTTGGCTAGCTTAATGGGAAAGGATTGATGTTAAATCCTGCCTGTTTACCACCAGTTTTGATAATTTGTAAAAGAATAGAGAGGACACTGATGGAATTCACAGATGAACAGAGAGGTCCCATCAGGAAGGAACAAGATATTAAGCGTCCTAGAGAGATTGGAAGTGGGCAGGAAGTAGCCAAGTAAAAATGAGCTTGGAAAAATGGATATAATCCATCTGGGGGAAAAAGCGCAAGCTATATGTTGCTGATGGTCAGGAGGAGAAATAAAGTTTTAGTGCCTTAGGAAGCGCAGATACCATGAATGATCTCCGAGGTTTTGCCTGATGACGACCTTTAAAGTCTGTGTGTTGCTGGGCTTGGGGACACTCTTTCACCCACTGGGAACCTTCCACTGGGGTCAGATATATGCAGATAGAAATAGTGTGTAGAGAGGAGCATGTGAACGTTTCGAGTACTAGCTCATTCTGGCTTACGAGTTGAGCTACCCAGCTGGTTTGTTAAGTATGAAAATGACTACTTGTTGAGTATGCCTAAATTCTTTCCCCTAGCAAGTGAATCTGTTAAAACTCAGTCTGTCTCCTATGGCTGATCACATAGCTTCTTCAGAACTAGCCATAAAAACCAGAGGCAGAAAACACACAAAACCTAAGACTTGGTTTCTTTTCCATCTGTGGTAATCTTGCCTCGTTCCCTAAGAAAAAAAATTCAAAGCACTGTGATTTATTTATTTATTTATTTATTTACGATTTCATTTATTTGACAGAAAGAGACACAGCAAGAGAGAGAGAACACAAACAGGGGGAGCAGGAGAGGGAGAAGCAGGCTTCCCACCGAGCAGGGAGTCTAATGCGGGGCTCGATCCCAGGACTCTGGGATCATGAACTGAGCCAGAGCCAGACGCTTAACGACTGAGCCATCCAGGCACCCGTGTGTCTGATTTTTCAAATTGCTCAGCACCTTCCTTTTGGGGAAGCTCTATATTTCCTACTTATAAGATGGAGACTAGGGGCCTGTTTTCAGGGAGTTAAGTGGTTAGGATAGTGTTTTTTGGTCTTTTATTTGTAAGATAGTGTGCGTGTGAGCTTGTCATGTTCAGTAACGTAGTCATTTATTGTCACCTATTATGTGACAATCACTGGTAAACTAATTCCCAAAGGGCAGCTCCCACTCTGAGATGGGGGTCATTGCATCCAGTAAAGAGTATACGATGAGAGTGGGGGACCCAGCCATGGCCGTGGGGGAATGTGATCAGGGTGCTGTTGCCTAGTAACTGATGAGCTTCCAAAAATAAGCCTGGGTCAGCAAACTGACAGAGACACTGAGGCAAGAGGAAACAGAAGTGAGCGGACTAGTAAAACAGACCACCACCAAGATGTGACTGTTTCAGAGGTCTCAAGGACATACTCATGAACGTACGTGTCATACATCCAAGAGATTCACGGAGATCCAGTCTTTGCCCTCTCGCCATAACCAAAAGAGGAAACTTACGCAGGTATCTACTGAGAGTAATTCTGTTCGTAATCGTGCTTATCAAATATCCAGCTGCTGGGTATACAGAAATGGAATACTTCACTAGAAAATATTTTAGGGGTCCTTGGTAGTTTTCCTGGAATGTCCAAAATACAGTTAGTGAAATACTCACGCAACACACTCATCCCAGCGCAATGCTGTGCCAATCTCTTACTTCCTAGTGTGTGCTCCTCAGATGGCTGGTTCAAGTTTATGACGCTGTAATAGTCCTTCTTCTGTCTTACAGGTTTGTCAGGTCCGTCCTATTAACTGAAAACATATCTTGGTAAACTAACAGGTCTCAGACCACCTGAATCCGTTTTAGCCCATATTTTTGTCCATGGCAAGATGCCCAGAGTTCTATTTACTCAATGTTTTTAAACTTAACATTAAGAGAAGTCGTTTCACTGAGCCAGAGACAACTCCATGAAAACCTTCACTCTACCTTAAGCCAATAATAGCTGCAATTGAAGGATTATCTGGGAGCCTGAGGCAGTGAAAGTTATAAACTCTGACTATGTGTATGAACTGTGAAATGTGCAGTGGGAGAGCATCTTGGTGAATGTCAGATATTTGCAGATACACTCGCTTGACTTGTTCCGTCTCTCCCTGCCTGTAGATGGGGTCTTTATAGATACTCTTTCATGGGATTACCCGACAGCTTTAGAAGTTTTAGTTCAGGGGGCGCCTGGGTAGCTCAGTCGTTAAATACCTGCCTTCGGCTCCCGTCATGAGTTCAGGGTCCTGGAATCAACCCCCGCTTCAGGCTCCCTGCTCTGCAGGAAGCCTGCTTCTCCCTCTCCCACCCCCCCTGCTTGTGTTCCCTCTCTCGCTGTCTTACTCTCTGTCAAATAAATAAATAAAATCTTTGGGAAAAAAAAAAAGAAATTTTAGTTGAGGTATTAATCAGTAAAATTGTTTTCACATGCTGTATTCCTAATTCTATTCAGAGCAGGTATTATATTTTTATTTTTTTAAATTTTATGTTATAAAGATTTTTTATTTATTTGAGAGAGAGCGAGCGAAGGAGAGAGAGAACACGAGCAGGGCGGAGGAGCAGAGGGCTCGATCCCAAGACTCCAGGCGCCCCATTCCTTTTTGTATACTTTGTCCTCTGTGCATACGTCTTAGCACATAACCCCTAAGTTGAAGCCATTTTTATGCCAACACCTGTAGATACCTGGGATAGAATGAAATTATTTTCATGTGGTTATCTAAATGGTTAATTCCTGATGATTAGGAGTTAGGATTTAGTGTACTGGAAATTTTTAGATCAGTTTGGTGTATCCTATTGGAAAGTGGGTCATCTAACTCAAAAGTATGATCTTACTGTCAACACCGTTCTGTGAATGGTTCAAAACCAAAGTAAACAGCTGCTGCCGTCCTCTATTTCACTTTGCTGAAAAATAGATACCAAAGAATAGGGAGCTGTAAAATTGTACTTTTTTTTCTTGTCATTTCTTTTAAAACCTCTTGTGTCTTTAATCTGCGTGTTTGCTCCGGCACAGAAGACCAGGTCATCATCCATCATAGCTGGCCGTGGCCCCTCTGCCTTGGCCATCCCTTGGGTCCTGCCCCACCGTGTGATTCACCTCGGCTGCCTCCCAAAGGTGCCTCACACTCAGACTGTCAGGGCTGCCCCACACTTCATTTAAAAATCTCATCCTTCGCTTTAAATGAAAGAAATGAACAGGAAAAAAGAAACTAAAAGGAAAGAAACAGAAAAATTTAAGGCTTCTTACTACTCGGTGAGTCTTCATTATTTTATGTTAACATTATGAAATTTCATTCCTCTTCTGTGTACCCAAACAAATTATTAATTTATAAAATTTTGTTTTTAGGGAACTTCCCTGGTTTTTCTAATGCTGGCAAGTATTTTTTTTTTTTTTCCTACAGTTTGACTTTACTTCTTTTAAATGAAAACTTTTCTTTCTGACCTGATGACCCTTTTTGGTCTTTTGGGTTTCTAGGGCCTCTGTGTGACTTCCAGATTCTTGCAAAGAAATGAGGCATCAAGCCAGAAGCTCAGTTAGTTTTACAGCATCATCGTTGGGATTTTTTTTTTTTTTTTTTTTTTTTAAGGATAAACTGTGTGTTGTATGTCTCATTGTTTTAAGAGCTTTCTCTGACACTGAGGCTAAGCATTGCCTGCCCTCATGGAGATTGAAGTTTAAGTCAGACAACTTTGAAACCAACAGATAAAGGAAAACCCAGACAACGGAGCCAGTGTTGCACGAGGACACAGATAACTACGGCAGGGATACAAAAATCTTCAAGGGTAAGTGTATCTGTTCATTCTCCCTTTAGTGGACATCTCTCGCCTTAGTACTAGGCATTAACAAGGTATTACAGGTATTTTCCAATTAGTTTAGTCATGGCCCCTCCCTGCCCCTGATAATGAATTTACTTGCTTAAGAAAAAGGATATTTAAAAAAAAAAAAATCAGATTTTTTTTTTAAAAAAGATTTTATTTATTTGACAGACAGAAAGAGAGAGCACAAGCAGGGGGAGCAGCAGGCAGAGGGAGAGAGAGAAGCAGGCTCCCCACCAAGCAAGGAGCCCGATGCAGGGCTCGATCCCAGGACGCTGGGATCAAGACCTGAACCGAAGGCCGATGCTTAACAACTGAGCCACCCAGGCATCCCAAAATCTGATGTTTTAATGTTTATTCAACATTTTTGAGGTCCTACTGTGTGCCATGAACTATGTGCGTGGTGCTGCATATTATGACTTTAATCAGAGTCCCATTTACCTCAGTTCTTTACTACCTTCTAGACCATTTTAACTCCATTCCTTCTCTAGGGTTTTGTGTTATTTTTGTCACAGGTTTTCATTCTACAAACATTTAAAATCCTCTAAGACATTACAGTCACTGTTTCTTGAAGTCAGTATTTATTCAGAATTCCTGACACTCCCTTTCTTTGTTGCTCCTGGTTCCTTTCTGTATTTCCTTTCTCGCATCTGCTGGCAATCATTTCCTTCAATGTGAAAAACTGCCTCTGGTATTTCTTGTATTTCTTATAATAACAGGTTTGAGGGTCACAGAGGCTCCCAGCATTTTGGTCTGAACATGTCTTCAGGTCATCTTCCTTTTTGAAGGATCCTTTTTACAGTTCATTGAATTCTAAGTTGGCAGTTACTTTCTTTTTGTACTTTAATCATGTCGCATTATTGCTTCTGTCATTTCTGGTGAAGAATCATATGTGCAGTTAGTACTGTTCCCTGTCAAAGTAATAATGTCTGTTTCTTCTGGCTGCTTTTATGGTCTCCGTATTGTGTTTTGCTTTCAGCAGTTTAATTGTTCACGTCCAGAAGTGTACTTGTCTTTGTATTTATTCTGAATAGCTTGGGGTTCATAGGACTTCTCATATCCGTCCTGGAGCTTTCATCAGTTATAACAAATTCTTAGCCCTTACATCTCCATATATGGCTTCTGTTCCATTCTCTTTTCTCTCCGTCAGAGAGACTCCCAACTGTATACGCTTTTGAGCTTTTCACTTTTCACTATGCCTCAAGTGTCTTTAGCTTCCTTCTCTATTTCCCATCCTTTTTGTCTCTGCACTCCAGTCTGAATGGGGTGCAACGCCCGCTTCATGTATGTGGACCTCTGTTCATCTGTGCCCAGTTAGCTCTTTGTCCCATGTATTCACTTCTCAATTTCAGTTATTCTACTTTTCAGTGTAGAAATCCCAATAGTAGGTCTAGGTCTCTAGTAAAATTCTTCATCTTGTCAACTGTTTTCGTGAATATATGCATTCCAGGTCTTTCAAAGTCTTTGCCTCGTAACTCAGTATATGCATCACTTATTTTTCTCTCGTTCCTTTCTCTTGATAGGCTTGGTAGTTTTTTATGAATTCTGGGCAGTGCGTATAAAAACTCACAGAGGCTCTGGAGGAGGAGTTCTTTCTCCAGAAGGATTGGTTTTGGCAGGCACTTTGGCAAGGGGCACATCACTTTTCCCCACTCTGGAACAGAGCTGTTTTACTGCTGAGCTTCCGTGGCTACAAAAAGCATTGTCTATTTTTATGTCACCATTATCAGAATCCTTCTTATTCTCTAGCTCTATAATTGCTATCTGATGTAATTTTCTTGACTATAAGACAGTTAAGTCTGCACTCGTAGGGAAGAATAGACAGTGGTCTCTAGCTGGTCACGTGGAAAGTACTCTTTCTCACCAGCCACACATCTATTACCCTTTTCACAGGTGAGTGCTGACAGTGTCTTTTAAATCTTCTTGTATAACCCCACGTCACACTGTAGCCATTTGTTTACTTGTCCCATCTCCTCTGAGTGACTGGAAGTTGGAAATCTGTATTTACCTTTATATTTTTAGTGTCTACCACAGTGTCTGACATTTAGAAGTTGTTCGGCAAATGCTTTTAGAATAAAGGGCTCTTGTAAGTAAGGTTATTTATATAAATGGATAATATCCATTAAATTTTCATTAGTAGTATCTGCATTCAGAAAGGTAGGGTTTCTGTGTTTTTTTTTTTTAATTTTTTTGTTTTGTTTTTCTTTTGTTTTTGCCTCTGACCATGTCCCACATTTTGGGTAAATACCTTACTTAGAGTCTGTATTTGATCCCGATGAACTGAAAATATTCAGGGGGAGTCTCAGGTTCCCTAGGTATTAGGACAGTGGAAGAGACCGACAAAATCCAAGAAGGAAAGAACCCAATAACACAGACATTACTAAATGGCTCAGGAGATCAGTGCTCACCTTTGCCAGCATCCCAGGGAAGTGTTTAAAATTTAGAGTAGAATAAGATGTAGCATGAGACAAATAAAGAATACCATACTATCCTGGAATCATGATCTGTCTAGCCCAAAGCTCTGATTCTGTCTCCAGCAAACTTCCTTCTATACTAGTGCTTCCTCCATTTTTTATTGGCTTAAGATATGCATGGAAACAGTTGGGTTTTATTTGAATCAGGTATATATTTCTTCTATATTATTAAAACTTAAAATATAGTCCTTTATCTTTTACTCAAACTGTTCTGTGCAAATTAATGCCTCACATACTTTGCTTTCATTTCAGGTGACAAGTGTCTGAATTCCACTAAAGGTATAGTAAGTATATTTCTCTATTTGAAATGAATGTTGGACTTACTTAAATTAAGGATCTGGTTTTCTGACAGATATCTTACTCTCTTGCAGGTTCAGATCTTTCTTCCTGCCTAGCATTCAGTATTTCTAATAATTTGAATCAACAGAGATGCTAGTAACATTTTCATGGACTTCCTTGACTGATTTCCATTTGCTCCAGAAATGTAACATTCCATGTTAAAAAGGTGGAAATCCAAAGAATTCTTACCTTTATTGCCTAGCTACATCATACTACCAGTCAGTGCTGTTGTTTCCTACCTAACATGCCCAAATCAAAACCAAATGAAGTGTCTTCATGAGAATCTTCTTATAATTGTGGAATTAAAAGTATATTTCTCTAATTCCAGCTTCTGTTAGTGATGGACTAGCTCGATCATCCACAGGGAATAATGATGAAATCTGGACCTTTTGGAACTATTGGAGAATAAACAGAAGCGGGGAGAAACTGAATAAATCTAACCTTGAAAGACAATGTCTGGCAGTTGTTCATGGATTTTTGCTGGAGGGCATTCTCCAGTCTTGGGTCAAGGACCCAAACAGAAGGTGTCAGAGGGTGGAGTTCAAGACCAACAGAACAACCAGAAAATTAGAGGGGGGAAAAAGCCAGTAAAAAAAAAAAGCTACTGTATGAGTGAAGAAATAGGAAAATAGGATACTTAAGGAGAAAAATGTCAATAGAAAAAGACCCTGAGGTGACACAGATACCACAAGTAGCAGGCAGTAACTGAAGGCAGCTGTTATAAATATGTTCAAGCACCTAAAGGAAGATAAACATACAATATGAATTCACATATGAGGGATTGCAGCAGAGAAGCAGAAACAATAAAAAGGACCAAATGGAAATTCCAAGCTGAAAGGTATAATTAACTGGGATGAAGAATTTATTGAATGAGCTTAACAGCATATTGGAGACAATAGAAGAAAGAATCAATGAACTTAGAAGATCAATAGAAATTATCCAGTCTGAAGAACAGAAAGAAGAAAAGAAAACACGTATCTTAGATGAGGACAAGAAATAAAAGTAGAGCAGGATTGAAATGCTCAGTGCTAATAAATTCTAGCAACTAATTATGCAAAGAAAAATTTTAAAAATAAAACTTGGATTTTGAATGTCTAATCTGTGTAGTGTTTTTTTCCAAGGATGAGAGGGAACATACTATCTGATTTCAAAGCAGTGTGTGTTTGTTGGCTTTTATAAGATTAGTCCTCTCATGTGGCCATAGGTTTCTTAGCTTTCTGTTCTCTTCTTCCTCTTTTTCTCCCCTATTCCTTCCAGTGGCCAACGGCCTTTCTCTCTTGTGTGCTATATTCAGGAACCAATTAGTTGTAAAAAGGAAGACAACTTCAGACACAGACCAAGGCAAAGGAAGCCTGTGATATAGGTCCTCACATGTGTTTTGTTTTGTTTTGTTTTTTAAGATGTATTTATTTATTAGGGGAGGGGAGGGACAGAGGGAGAAGGAGAGAGAGTCTTAAACAGACTCCATGCTCAGCGTGGAGCCTGATGCAGGGCTTGAACTCATGACCATGAGATCTTGACCCTGAGATCATGACCTGAGCTGAAACCGAGAGTTGGATGCTTAACCAGTTGCGCCACCTAGGCACCCCCATATATGGTTTTATTCTTAAGTGGTGCATTCTCCTTTTGTATTCCATTTTAACTGTAATTTTTGAGTTCTTACTATATCAAATCATAGTGAATCATTTCATTATTTTTAAGCACTAATCTTTCATAAGAACCTTGGGATACAAAATACCAAATGATATTTCAAAATAAGTGTCTTTTAATTATTAATCCCTCTAGACACAATTCTATTTCTTTTGGTTGTATTTTCTAGGTGTTTCACGAAAACTAACAGCACTTTCAGCAGCAGCCCCCTTCCTGTGGTCCCAGTGGTAACACCTTATCCTCAGGATGGTTTGGAAATGAAGCCCCTTGGTCACATGAAGATACCTGCATGTCTGGCTTCCACAGTCCCCGACTGTGGCCAATCACCTGAAAAGGACTTCAAAGATGACATGGCGCCGAGACCTGCCCAGCATACTTGCTGTCAGGACAGTAGGAGTGAGATCAACTCTGAGTGCACAGAAGATACAGCAGAGTTCAACAGAGGTACTAGGCGACATTATAAATCTTGAGTTTCTAGCTGGTCTTTAGTTAGGTAAGACCTATATGAGGACAGTTGCTTTTAGGACGTTCTCTCTGTGATCAAGTCACATATTTCTTAAATACTGGGTGGGGGATATTGGGTACTTCAAAAAAGTTGACTGTATAAGGAATTCTGTGAAATTCTGTTATTCATATCCTTCATCTCAGGATGTTAATCCCATTACAGTTTGGAGAATAAATCCAAGGGGGTTTGATTTGGTTTGTGCCTGAACAGTAGTGTTGCTGAAAGAATGTATTGTATCATCACGGGCCTCTTTTATCATTTGAATTGGTTCTGGAGTTGTAGCCTTTCCTTAGAATGCTTATTTGTGGGGTTTTAAGGGGTTTGCTTTAGTCCCGAGGTGAATTATACAGCTGTTCATGAGAGCTCAGCCTTATTTTAAATCTCTAAAACCTACTTTCTTTCTCAAAGTCAAACTCAACATAACTGGGCTCTACATTTACTCATTACTCTTTTCTTTATTGCTCAAAGTAATGTTGTGAGACTGTTGTATAAAAAGCCACCTTTCTGATTTCATAATGCTCCCAAACCTGTGTGTTTTTCAGGAGACAGCTGTGTCCATTCAGAAACAGAGAACAAAATTTTAAGTTGGAATCCTCTTACTTTGCCTCATGTTTCCAAGGACTGCACTGAAAAGACCACCTGGTCTCCTCCTGGCATTCCTTTAGACAGCCCTGCAGGGGTCCTTCAGCAACCCCAAGAAACCTGAGGGTGTGCAAATGACCAGTCATGTTCCCACTTCAAGCCAGTAACTGCACAAAACAGGCCTGGGATGGACTGTGTGAAGGACATGAATTCAAATCAGAGAAAATCATTATTTATTTTTTTGTAGTAGTAATGTCCTATGAATGTATCTTAAAATGTGTGCCCTTTTATTTTATTTATGCCTTAAAATTTCCCTCTTCCTTCCTCCCCCTTGGTAGGAAGCAACCTAGTTTTGCGTGGTTTTCAATCATCTGAGAGTGGTGGGATCATTCCATGTTTCCGAGAACCTCAGTGACCATAAGAGCTCCTCCCGCAAGGATCCAGCCTATTGGCCAGTTCGGCTAAGAGGGAACTGAAGTTTTCAGATGGAAAGCTGTCTTTTGATGTATTGTGTTATCAGACTTTCTGAGAACACTTGAAGTCGCGCTCGGTTGTAACTTAGTGTTTGTAATAGCAGGTGTCTTATGAATTTGAGTGCCTTCCACAGAAGTGAGAGGTGACCTGTTGGCTTTCTGTCTTCACACGGGCACAAATGATGTTCAGTTTTCTAGGCACTAGTCACAGACGGTGTCATGATCATGGTTGAGGTTAAGGTCTGTGGGGTATGTAGATAGGGGATCGAGGCTAGAGAGAAAAAGATAGCCCTCAGGTCCCACTGCATCGAAATTGGGTTGGCTTATTAAATTGTCACTGTAGGGCTCATTTTGACTGTTTCTAAGCGTAGGGACAAAATGAGTTTAAAGTGGAAAGAAAGTAGACTTGGAAAGAAAGACCCCCACTGTGCTCCCGCTGTTACACCACCTGAAAAGTACTATTTTTCAAGCTTCCAGCATGAGCAATACTTGGACGATGTGAGTGTCAGAAAAGATTTAATTTGGAGGGAAAGGGGTATGGTTTGAAATTTCCTGACTTTTTTCATAATGTTGTCATTGTAAACACACACCTGAAGCTTTGGTTAGTGGAGCCCATAAATCACAGTTACGGCTCCCTCTGAGTGACAAGGACATTTGCAGCTGCCTTGGGAAGGCCTTTCTTCTCCACATCAAAAAAAAAACAAAAAACAAAAAACAAAACCACACACAAAAAAAACACTACTCTTATTTAATAGCTATTTTAATAGCTTGAGTCAAATTTCAATAGATGACTGCTTGTTTTCAGATTGTGCATCCCTTTGGGGGAAAAAAACAGAAAATGAATCTCTTTATGTAGAGTCGAGCAGTTTCAGCAATAAATGAGAAAAGTTCACAGTTCCTCAGAATTGCAGTGAAATAGACTAGAATACTATATTAATCAACTGTTCCTGTAAATGCATCAGTATTCCCTTATTGTATGCCTACGTATCTTATAAATAGAGCTGTTAGCGAAGTACGATGTTTGAGCTGGGTCACTCTGCAAGAATGACGTTGAGTAGAATGTAGCGAGTGTAATTTCAGGGTCAGGTGTTAGGGATGCCGTAGAATCGAGTGCTGCATTCCAGATTGCCATACCGAGAGTATACTGGATTTATTCTTCCTGTGGTGTAGATGCCATTAGCTTTGCAGGGGGATAGCTGCATCCCTTACTTCTGTGACGAGCAAAGGACAGAGTCCTTTTACACAGAATATGAAAACATACTGTGTTTTGCCAACCGAGACACAGCCGTGCTGTCACAAAGGGAGTTTTAGAAAACTGGGGAGCAGACGTTTGTGGGCAGTCATTTTGATTCAGGAAACACAGGTGTACTAGCATGAGCCTTGGGTCATAAACTGCTTTTAACGGTTGAGTTTGGATATGGGATTTGTGCACTAGGAAGAGAAGATGACTTTACCTTTAGGGCAATCTTACTGTGGACTGCTTTTATTTATATTATTAGTAACGCTGTTTTAAGTGTTATCCCTCTTATTGTATTTTATTTATAAAAAATGCCTTTATATATTGAGACGTATAAATATAAATATATAAATATATATATATAATTGCCTTACCGTTCAGGAGTTATGCATCCCCCCTAACCTTGAGTCGTTCTGAACTTGTATGACCTACCCAGTTACCAACAACAGTCCTGCCTGATGTCACTTTCCCAGGAAGTCAGAGGACATAGGAGCATCTCGTGAACCCTCACAACAGATCTCCAGCACAGTCCCCCACCACAGAGCTGGCGCTTCAACCCGATTTACCCGGAGCCGTAATCCGAGCTCCTTTCAGTTTTCCAGACTGCTTTCCAAACACATGCGGTTCCCTCTTACCATGGAACCAGCCTGGTTCCGCATGCTCTCTCCTTCCCTCCCCTGCTGCATGCTTCCTCTGACTCAACCCCACAGCCCAGAAGCTGCCCTCTGTCCATGCGGGTGGAGCTCCGTGCCTGTCACTTCGTCTTCCCAGAGTCCCCATATCTCCTGGTGACATATCTCCCATATCCTGGGAATGGGATCTTCCCTGGGCTCAGTGAGCACGTCATTGGTCAGGCCTCCTCATGTTCCTTCTGGTCTTAGAATTCTCTGTGGTTCTTTGTTTCAGCGTCAAATTCTGCCCCCGCTCCTGGTGTGTCATTTCACTGTGTCCTTTTCCCCCCATTACGTACCGATCGTCTGCTCATAGGCGCTGTACAGGTTGTGAGTGAACTTGCAATGTTTTAACACCTTGTGAAGCGGTCTTTTAGGAAAGCATTTCTTTCTGGGTTTTGTTTTTGTGGAGTGAGTCTGTGAAGGCCAGTACCCAGAGAGCGCATTCCGGAGAGAGTACTGCCAAGAACTTGACTTCATGGCTGGATTTCACCTGTGTTGCTCTGTTGTTGTTTTTTTTTTTTAAGTAATGGCTTTGAGATGCATGTTTTTGTATCCTATTGAAAAGTCTGTTTTATTTCCCTGAAAGTTGTAATGTTATGTTTGGAACTGTACATATTCTAAATGATGTAGCGTTGACAGGTTTTGTCTGGTTGATATGACTTTATGTTAAAAGAGAACGCTGCTTTCTGGAGAGTAGCGTGTGAAGATGGGGACCGTCAGACACTCCCTGTTCGTAGGAAGCTGCTTCTGGCTTGTGGTCGGGGTGGGTGTACGTCTTCCTCAGACCTCCATCCCCGTCCTCTCCTGAAAATCCCCATCGCATGTCCCAGAGCCCCGTGAGTTAATCCCTTCTATTCTGACCACAGAGATCCGGGCCCTGAAGGAGCAGGATCTAGGACAGTCAGTGTTTCATGGGGAGCCTGGGAGAATACCTGAGCCCCGGGGGCTGTGTCCGAGCAGGCGGACCCCCCCACCCATGGGGGGACTCAGTGTCTCTGGAAGGAAGCGAGGAGGGACGGAGAGGAGCCTGAGGGGCATGGAGAGGAGTGAGCCCTCCTCGCTGTTGCCTGTGCTGACCATTGGGGCACCATCTGTGTGAACCCCTGGGCAGACATTCCGCCTCCTCAAGCAAAGCAGCCCTAAAAAAAAAAAAAGTGTCTGGGCTGCTTTGACCAGAAAGCCAACAGGGTCTTTGGCATGGGGTGGGGCCTTGTTCTGTTTTATTCCCTGTGTTGAAATAAGCCTCCCTTAAACCTTAGCTCCAGTCCTGAGAGCCTGGAGAGAACTTGAAATCCCTTTTCTAATAAAGTCGAAATCTGTGAGAACCTAAGAAGCAACTGCAGTTTCTGTCCGTTTCCCGTCTCCTTTCAGGCGCCACTTATTCCTGGCAAGATCGTCCCCTGGCTTTCTTGCCATTGCTTCTCATCCGAGTCCCCTGCCGAGGCAACTCCGCGTCCTGACGCTTCTAGTCAGTGGAACAAGCATTCATTTGTGTTCACCCCGATTTCAGACAGACACACACACACAGGAGCCCGTGAGTCATGCTGGCAGCGGACAGAGTGCGACGGGAACTGCCCCCGTCCCCTGCCAGCCAACTCTCCCGGGCCTGGTGGCAGGCAGCGGCACCTGGTCATGCTGACACAGACTCCTGGAGACTCATGACCGTGCCTCCCTCTGGCCACTGCGGGCTCCGGGGTACTCCTCCACCAAGGGGAAGAGAGACACAGAGACCCAGGGATGGCCACCTGGCCCACCGCCCCTCTGATGAAGCTGGTCCCATAATTGAAGCTCGTGCTCTTGGGGAAGGAATTTGAGATTTGGGGAATAACTTCTAGAAAGGTGCATTTCTTGCTACAGTTGAACGAACAGAGCACATGCCTTCAGATCCTGCTTCCCATCTCCTAGCCGCCCCGTCAGCAGGAGAACCTGGGCCCCAGCTGGGGTCAGCCTCTCCCTGTGGGAACTGCAGAGGAAATAGCCCTCCCCCAGTGATAGCATCTGGTAGGATTTATTTAGCAACTGCTCAGTTCACAGGCTTTATGCGGAAGCAGCTAGCTTGCTCATAACGCACCAGGCATCGTGCCCAGAACCACCCTTCTCACACGGCCTTGGACACCTGGTCATCTTTTCTCCAGTTGTATGTCTTCCTCATCCTTCCACCTCTCCCTTCCACAAGCTGGGCCAGGCTGTCTGTTGTGACCAGGTCACTGAGAGTTGCTGCGCTGAGCCTTGTCCTTGCTGTGAAGGCTGGGTACAAAGGCGGGAAGGGGGAGCCGGTGTCTTAGCCATCTTGGTCTTAAAACCAAGTGTGACAGAGGGATCTTTCCAACTCCCACCTGTCTCCTCCATGCATATTTGGGGCCCGTCTTGGGACCTCATGGTGTTGCAGTCACAGTGATGGTGACATTTGGGGCATCCGTGAATTCTTGTGCAGAATCCGAACCTGGGTTGGTGGGTGGCGGTTCGATGCCTACAGGCACAAGCAAAGGAGACAGACGCCATGGAGGTGTCCTGATTGTTCTCAGGACCAGAGACTGAGCATTGTGCATGAAACTCAGGACTGCTGTCCTTACGTATGAGTAATCATCTTTGGGATGAAGTCATGCTTACCGGCCTGTGCCTCCAGGCCTTCCCTTGAATCCCTGTATTGGTGGTTTTGCTCCCTGAGGGCAGAGTGGGAGAGTGAGGTTAGTGACCACTACACTCCACGGCCTTCCCTTCCAGTTAGAGGACAATCCCAACCCCCAGAATGACTGGGGTTCTACACTCACATGGGAACCAGCAACTGACCAAGGCCTGTAGGAAGGAAAGAAAATGTATAACTTGAGCAACCCAGCATAGGTTCTGGGAAAAAATTCTCCCTTTCCAGATAGACTCTGTCCTAGAGACCCCAGAACCCAGAGGGGGTGGCCCCAGATGCCCAAGTTTGGGAGTTGGAGCCCGGATGGACAGCTAGCATTGGGGAGAGGACACAGTTAAGGAAAACCTGAGATACCTTGCCCAGGACAGGGAGGGGAAGGGTCTGCATCTCTCCTTGGATAGGTCTAGAACTGGTCCCCCATGGAGTCAAGCAGCCCTGCCCTTGAGCTTCCCACTCACAGGGGAAAGTCTCCGGGTGCCGGGCAGCATACTGGAACACCAGCAAGGAGGCCACCGTTGCCACCACCACTCCTGTGCCCGCTGCACCCAGCACTGCTGGATAGGTGCTGAAGGGGGGGTCCGCTAAGGGTTGAAAGCAGTGGTTACATGGCTTTGGAGCCATTGCTGAACTTGACAACAAAGGCAGGGTGAGGGCAGCAAGCAGGCAATGCCCCGTGGTGGACAATCAAAAGCAAGACTGGACCCCCAGAATCCAGAGGTCAAGTTGTTCCCAAGGAAAGAGGTGCTCTCTGCCTGCCTAGTGCTCTTGAGCTTTCGCGTCCCCAGCCAAGTCCCCCATTTTTGCCATAGAAGGCAGAGGCCAATTGTCTTGGCAGCTTAGGGGTGAAGGGAAGGACGCCACGAAATACGGAGTTCCCAGAATGGAGAGAGAGCCGCAGGAAGCTGAGAGCCCACCTGTACCCTGGGAGGTGAGACTGAGGCACAGAGTTGGGCCCCTCCTCTTACTGAATCACCAGTACCCTGTATCCCACCCCATCCACATTTCTTCTGATTCAAACTGAACTGTGGCTCCTACTCCCAGGCCCTGGGCCTCTAGGGCCTCCCAGGGAGAGATGGGAAAGACAGCAGCAGACCTGACCTGAGGGGAGGGTGGAGAAGAGGAAAGACAGGGGGATGGAGGCATTTAGTGGGAAGGAGCCAAAGGAATGGAGTAGGGAATGCCCTGTGAGGAAGAAGAGGAATCTGGGTTTGGGGTTTGATCTTGGGGAGAAAGGGTGAGCGCCTCTGTGGCCGTGGCCTCAGCACCTGGTGTCTTCATCTCAGAGGGGTGTCCAGCCGTGTGGTGATTCAGAGCCAGGACGCGGAAGGCATAGCGGACACCTGGGTCCAAGCCACCCAGTTTCCGGGCCCTGCTCTCAGGCTCGATGTCCCTGGCCACCGTCTCCCAGGCCCCGGCTTCCGGGCTTGGGACGCTGGCCCTCCGCTGCACCAGGAAGCCCGTTAGGTTCCCGGGGCCCTCCACGGCCCAGCGCAGCTGCACCTCTCTCCGATGCCTCCCGTAGGTCAGGCAGCGGATGGTGACGTTGGGAGGAGCTGGGTATCCTGGGGGAGAGGGCGGGGACACACGCAGGCACCTGAACCCCTACAACCACACGGCCTGCGTGCACCCCGGGTCCCCAGCTTTGTTCTTGTTTTGTGGAGAGACAGCCAGTAGCATAGCACCACATTGGAGCGTGCCCTTCTGGTCTGTGTCACCCTGGATTCCTCATCTACAAACTGAGCGAAAGGTGATTGCGACACCAAGGGGAACCGCTGGCCTGCATTCAGGAGCGCGTCGCAGCAGTCGCGTTCACACAAGCCCATCTGGGTCGCTGGGGAGGGCTTGTCGGTTCCCGCGGAGCGCACGTGTCCAAATTTGGAAACAGAGGATTCCTGTGCCTTCCCCTCTTGGGGGACCCTGCCCCTCGCCACACACTAAGCGCCCGCTACACCTGACTCACTCCGGACCTCCAGCAGGACGCTCCGACTGCTGCTGCCCAGGGCGTTGCGCGCCACGCACCGGTAGGCGCCCCTGTGGCGCGCGGGGTCGGCATCCTGGATGCGAAGGTGGAGCTGGGCGCCCTCGGGGTGCAGCGTGAATCCGGAGGTGCCACCTTTCACCTGCCGTCGCTGGGGTCCCAGCCACAGGAGCCGGGCAGGCGGCATGCCCCCCAGGAGGGCGCAGCCCAGCCAGGCCTCTCCGCCTTCCAGCACAGACACCCGGGAATGAGCCACTGCCAGTTGTGGGGCTTCTGTGGGGACAGAGACAGTCAGGCTGGGAGGAGTCTGCCACACCCAGGCTAGTGGGAAGGCTGGGCAGTGAGGGGCTGGCCTGCCCTGGAGGGGATGAGGAGGGGAAGAGAGCCAGGAGACAGGGCCAGCGGAGTTGAGAGTGAAGCTTGTCTGGGGCTAGTCTGCCGCCTCTTCCAGGCTCCCATTCTATGCCAGCATCCCACCACCCTTTGCTCCAAGCTTTCCCGACAATCACAGTGTGCCTCCATGCCCCTCAGCTACCCCACTCCAGTCTCAGCTCCTACAGCCAGGTCTCCTGCCTTATTCACCTCTGTATTAACCGCCTCCCTCCCAGCACCTGCCAGTGGGGCCCCCTTCTCCCTAGTGGCCCACCAGTTCCTTGCCCCAGGCACAGGGCTGGGCCCAGAGCAGGTGCTTAGTTTTCATGTACTGAGTCCTAAACACCCAACGTTTCGGGTGTCCGTGAATCTCCTGGGGTGGAATTTCCAGCCAGGAGACTGAGTAATAAGGGAGGGAAATATTCCCAGGGGAAGGTCTCCTGAGAGCGCCCAGAGACCAAGATATGAATTATTTTGTGAGAACTGTTATATGTGCCTGCTCCTCTGTGTGCTTTTCCCACATTTTTCACTTTAATACTTAACTCTTTTTTTTTTTCTTGATTTGGCAATAAATAGGACTGGCGGGGCCAGATGAAGACAGAAAGAAAGCAGACCCAGAACCCATAGAGGCAGTGAGAGAAGTAAAGACCTCTGGTGCCTGAAACATGGATGCAAGGCAGGAATATAATCAGGCATCTCTCATGCAAATTAATGCAAATGAGGGAGACAGAGTCCCTGGCCAGCCAGACGGGAGCTGTCCAACAGCCATAGCCCAGCCCCTTTGTGAGTGTTGAACCCTCACAATGTGGCTGGTCCACACCTATATGTGCTGTAACTAATTACACCAGATTCTGAGGACAGTAGACTAGGATACCTCATTCATAATTTTTTTAATTACTATATATTGAGATAATCATATATTGGATATATTAAGTTCAATAAAATGTTTCTCTTATTTCTTTTTGCTTTTTCACATGTGGCTACTAGAAAATTTAAAATTCTATATATGGCTCACATTGTATTTTTATTGGACAACACAGACCAAGACCAAATGCCCTGATTTTATGGATCAAAAACACTTGAGTCCCTGAGAGATGAATTGGCCCAGACTCACTTTGCATTCCAGCACAGACAGCCCCCAAGGCCCCTCCTCCTGATTCCAAAGGGGCTGCTCTCGCACCTCGTCCAGAACCAAGCCGCAAGCCTTGACTCACCCAGCTGGAGCCGGCAATGGGGGTCAGGGACCCTGAGTGGGTGAGTGCCCCGGCAGGTGAATTCTCGGCCAGCCAGGTCTTCCTGGGCCCGCAGGAGGTGGACAGCCAGTGAGGGTCTGCTGCCATCCAGGGGCTGCTGCTGCCCATCCAGCCAGCTCAGCAGGGCAGGGGGCTGGCCTCCAGGCCACTCACAGCTCAGCATGATGAACTGGTCTCCGACTGTGGCTGTGGTCCAGCAAGTGGGGCTCTGGAGGGGATCCCCTGGACAGGGAATAATGGCTCAGCATGACTGCACAGGAGGACAAAGGGCTTTGTAGCCCTACCTCTTCCTTCTTCCCTTCTTTCCTCCCTCCTTCCCTCCCTCTCTCGCTTCCTTCCTTTTTCTTTCCTTCCTTTAGATTTTATTTACTTGTTTCAGAAAAAGAGAGAGAGCGCACAAGCAGGAGGGGCAGAGGGAGAGGGAGAGACTCTCAAGCAGACTCCCCGCTGAGCACAGAGCCCGATGCAAGGCTCAGATCTCATGACCCTGACATCATGACCTGAGCTGAAATCAAGAGTCAGATGCTTAACTGAGCCACCTAGGTGCCCCTCCTTCCTTCATTCATTGCCTTACTCACTCGCTCATTCATTCATTCATTCACAGTTACGGAGGGCTGACCATGTGCCAGAGCAATCATGGGAACAGACACCAAGAAATTACAATATACTTTGATGAATGCTCAAGTATAGGTACAAAGACAAACTCTCTGGGGCTTCAGGCAGAAGGACTTTAAAGAGAGGATGGTATCTGAACTTCATCTTGCGTGGTGGGTAGAAGTTTTCAAGGCAGAGAGAAAGCTAAAGGCACATTTCAAGAGCAACGTGCAAGAAGGTGGTAGTAGTCTAAGGTCAATGACAGTCTGCTGCCCCTGGAGGCTGAGAGACAGGAGGGTGACACAGGGCTCCAAGCCCAAACTGCAGAGGACAGGGCAGAGTGGTGGAGACCTGGCTGGGGGTGGAGAGCAGTCGGGAGGGAGGTCTGAGCTGAGTGCTGCCCACCTCCTTGTTCACGGCAAGTCTTGGAGTCAGTGATCTAGAGCCCCACCCCAGATCCCAGGGCTCCTCGAGGGCTCTTCCCCGGCCCCTGCCCACACCTGGAACATCAGTGCCCTGCTGTGTCCTGAGTCCACTCACACAGTGTGATCCTGCAGAGGGCGGGCAGCGCCAGGGCTGGGTGCTGGCCAGCACAGACGAAAACGCTGCCATTGGGGAGCTGGGTGGCGGGCTGACTCCAGGTGATGTTGCTGAGGGCAGTAGAGCCGGCTCCCTGGGGCCCTTCCCACTGCAGCTGGGCAGCTGGAAGCCCCCCAGGCCAGGTGCAGACCAAAGTCACAGTCCCAAGGGTGGGGAGCACAGCACAGGAGGGCTGCCCCTCAGGGGGATCTGGGTGGAGAAGTGCGTGAGGATGGGGCTGGACAGATGTCACTGCTGGGACACTGTGGTCCCCAGGCCCAGCTGGGGGCCTGGCAGCCACAAGGCGAGGGTAGGAGAAGCAGGGAGAATTGGGTGGGCGGGAAAAGATGGATTCCTCTGAGGGGCTGGTGAGCAAAGAGCTGGACTCTCAGATCAGGGGGCAGGGGCTAAGGGGGTGAGCAAGAGGTCGGAGGCCCTGAGGAATCCCAGGGGCCCTTGGAAGCCCCCAGCTGGTTAGGTTCCCCATTGCCCAGTTTCTCCTTTTTGCTGCTGTGTACTTTGCCTCATGGCATTTCTCTACCCTTCTCTGTGCCTCAGTTCAGTCCCCAAAGCCATGGGAAAAATCACTTGGGGAACAAGGTCCAAATAGGGTCAGGGGTTTCCTCTCTCCCTGCCCCTTCCCATAGATTTCACAGCCTCTCCCCCTGCTCAGCAACCCCGTCTGGCTCCCCCACCCCCATTCCTGACAATGTCCACGCCGCTTTCCACAGGGCATGGGGCTATGGCAGCCCCCACCCACACACTCACGGTAGATGGTGAGCCTGGCGGTGGCCTGGGTGCGTGCGTCCAGGTGGCTGTTGTGGGCCAGGCAGGTGTACAGGCCTGTGTGGGCGCGTGTGGCGCTGGTGATGGTGTAGGCAGGCCCGGTGTGGACCTGAGTGTGATCACGGAGCCACACGTAGTGACTTGGGGGGTTGGATCCGGCTAGGCAGCTCAAGGTCACCTCTTCCCTCTCCTTGGCCCAGAAACCCTCCTCGCTGAAGCCCAGTGGCTCCACGGAGATGACAGGATTGTCTGGACCATCTGGAGGGCGAGGGAGACTTGTCTCATCTCTCCGGTCTTCGTTCCTTCACTCACTTGTATAATCTTGGTTGCACTGACCATCCAAGAGCCTGTGTTATGTGCCCACCGTGTCAACCAGTGGGCGAGGGCCCCAAGGAACTGAAGGCCATAAGTCCAGTCAAGTGTAGGTACTCAGGGTCCGTGGAGGCAAGCTCCCTAGGCTCTGGGAGGCTTCCCAGAGGGACTGAGGGAGGGGCACGGCAAGAGCTGGCTAGGCAGGAGAAAGGTAGGGCACCAAATTTTCTGGTTCACCCAGAATCGAGGGGCTTCCTGGGACCGGGACGCTTGGCCCCTCTAGACTGGAGAGGGCAGAACACAGGGTGTAACGATGCCCCGACCATGATCCCAGAGCCAGCCCTTCTCACTTCTTTGGGTCACTGCCTTCCCTTCTTTCCCATCTTTCTGACTCCCAGAAAGGACTGTATCCTCTGCCTGCCATTCTCCTCCTCTGTCTTTCCCAAGAACTGCTCGCCTGTCTCCTCCGTGATCCTGAGTTTGCAATCCCACAGACGACCACCCACAAGACAGGACATCATGAGTCCTGGCTTTTTAAATCCTCTAGATCAGCATTGTCCAACAGATCCACAGATCTTTTTAAATTTTCCAATTTTAAATTTCCAAATCTTAAAAAAGGAAAAATGGCTAAACCCAACCAAGCAAAACAGCACCAATGGATTTTAATAATATTTTGTATTTAACCAATACCTCCAGAATATTATTTCAATGTATAATCAGTTATAAAAATTATTGATGAGCTATTTTTTGGTGATTTTTTTTTGTTTTTGTTTGTTTGTTTGTTTTTTTAGACTCAGTCTTCAAAATCCAGTGTGCCTTTGGTAGGCTGAGCACACCTATTTGGTTCAGGCAAATCTGCAGGGCTTGAGCCCCGTGAATGGCAGCCATGTTGGACAGTGTGGTCTAGACTGTCCTAGTCTTCTTCCTTTCACACAAACTTCTAATTCCATTTTTAAATTACTTTTTTTAATTGCAAAATTTCATTAGTTTTATTTGTTCTCTTTACTGAAAGAACTACTCTGGTCATTTGTTCACTTTTGTATTAGGGTGTATTGTATTGTTTATATTAGGTTCTTCACTTTTGTATTAGGTTCTCCCTCATTGCTTGCTTTGGAGCTCCTTGTAAGTTCTGAAAAGTAATCCTTTGTTTGCTCTTCATGTGCTTTATTTTCTTTAATTTTTATTCATTTATTTGAGAGATAGAGCAGGAGAAGGAGAAGGGGCAGAGGGAGAAGCAGACTCCCCACCGAGCAGGGAGCCTGACATGGGGCTCGATCCCGGGACCCTGGGATCATGACCTGAGCCGAAAGCAGATGCCCAACCGACTGAGCCTCCCAGGCGCCCCTCTTCCTGTGCTTTAAAGACAGACTTCTATTTTCTCTCAACTGTTGACTTGGGACCAACTTGCTGCCCTCTCTGCCCACTGTGTCCCTCCTTCTGGTTTCCCCAGGGTCCAGTTGGTCCCTGCGAAGCCTTCAGGCTCAACCCAAAGGCTGGCTCCTCAGGCCACCCCTTTACCGTAATTACGGGTAAAATTGTGACGCTGAATGTATGTGCATTTTCCTGGGAAGGGAGGCTCACGACCTGGAAAAGGTTAGAACTCCTGTAGCAGATCCATGTCTGATACGGGGGGTGGGGGGGCCCACAGTGCCCTGAGGCTCTCACTACTGGAGGCGCTCGGCAGGCTGGGTGCTGCTGGGGGGCCCTGAGGCGTGTCAGGAAGCAGGGTGCAGAGGGGAGGGGAGGTGCCAGCCCTGACCACGCACCCCCCGTGTGACTCACAGATGACATCAAGAAAGGTGCCATCACTGCTCAGCCGGCTGACGGCGTTGTGGGCACTGCAGAAGTACCAGCCCAGGTGTGTCCTGTTGACCGGGTCTAGCCGAAGCCACCGCTCTGTCACCTCCACCAGCTCCTCCTCCTGGCCTTGAGGTGCCCGATGTTGCCAGGCAAACGTCACAGGCTCTGTGCCCTCCCGCACAGCACATGTGGCCACCACGGAGGTCCCCTCCACGGGGAAAAGGTCACTCAGCCTCACCAGAGGCTTTGATACGGGCACTGGCCAGAGGAAGGAGGGGCCCTGCATTTGTTATCGCGGACCCAGGCTTGGCTGGGGGTTGAACCTGCCCACAGGGCCCCGGCCCTCCCTCCCTCGAAAGCCCAGGTTTTCTCACTCCCCGGGGGCGAGGTCCTGTGACACTTGGGCCCGGCCCAAGGCAATGGGAGGCACATGCAAGTAGAGGCAAAGCAGCACACAAGGCCACTCAGGTCAGACCCGTCCTAGCTCGGACCCTCACCCAGCACAGCCAGCTCGAGATAAGAGTAGGTGGTGTGCAGCTGGCCCCCGGCCGCGTGCAGGGCCTGGCACAGGAAGTGGCCTCGAGCCCCCTCCTGCAGCTCCCGCAGCACCAGGCTGCTGTTCCGTAGACTCACGGCCCCCAGAGCTGAGGCCCGGGCCTCCACCTTGGACTCCGCTCCATTGGTGACAGCCACAGGCCAGGGCATTAGCGAGCCCAGGGGAGTGAAACTCCAGAAGACCACAAGAGGGGCCAGTCCGGAGCCACAGGCCAGCTCCACGGAGCCACCCCGCACTCCTTGGATGGACGTGGCCTCTTCGTCAGGGGCTCGGTGGGTCGGGTGGGGCAGCCCTAGGGACAGAGCAGCAAGGCAGGACGTCTGGGCTGGCCTGGGCTCTCCTCCTTCCCCTCGCTGGGCCCTCATCCTCCTTCCTGGAGTGGGTTTGAGCGAGCTCCGGAGTTTCTTCTCCAGCTGTGCTATGGGAGCCGGCGGCCGGGGGATCCTTGACCAAGATCAGCGAACAGACTGGAGCCGAGGCTCCCATCCCCACGTGCCATCAGACCATTGCAGAAGCTTGATAAAAAATATATACTCTGGGTCCTCATCCCAGACCACAGAGTCAGCATCCCCAGGGCATCAGGGCCCAGGAATCTGTATTTTCAGCAAACATCCAGAAGTCGATCTGATGATCAGCCCAAGATTGGGAGATCTGCAGGGCCACCGGCAATTCAGGCTCCGGGCGGGGTGGGGGAGGGGTGTCTCTGCATAAAGATTCCAGGGGGAGTCCAGACTCACTGCAGCAAGGGGAAGATGACAGCAGCCTGCTGGCAGCCCAGCCAGCAAGCAGTTGTCAGCCGCCAATTATGGGGTGCCTGTCCCCATACCAGGCACCAGGGTTACAAGGACAAATGAGCCACCCCACCCCTGCTCTCGGGGAGCTTTCAGTCCATGCTGTTCTTTTCTGCTCAGGACCTATCATGGAACCGGGCATGTGCCTGAGCCCCATGTTCTCCTGTCCCCCGTGGCCTGGTAGCTCTAACGTGCTGAGCTTCAGCACACGCGGACAACGGTAAGTGCCTCAGAAGACAAGGCGCAGGAGTGATTCACACTAGCTTCCGTGTGTTGAATGCATTTGTGCAAAGTCCTGCACTCGCATTACTTGTTGACCTTAACTGTCATGGTAATCACATCCCCCAGAGACTCTGAGCCTGGCTGCCCATCTCAGGCTCTCACCCACTGCTCCCAGCTCCTCAGGAGAGAGAAGGGGAGACAGGCATGGAGCTGGAAGGCAAGGGCAAAATTCTGCCGCTCCATTGATCAAGAAGTAGAACCCTTAACCCAGAAGGTGCTTCTTCTCAACTCTGTGGACACTGCTCTGGCCCAAGCTGCCAGCATGTCTCAGCTAGACTGTTGGTCTCCCAAGTGCTCTCAGCAACCTGAAGACCATCCACTTTGGAGGTAACATAGGGAAGCCCAGATCTGACTATGTCACACCATGCTTACTACCTGACGGTCACTGACCGTGAGGTTCACCCTCACCACTGAGGGTAACTCAGCGTGCTCTCTGTGCCCTGGCCCCGCCTCCCCCACCTGGCACAGAGCAGTGGCTCAGGGCGTGCTGGCTAAGCCCTAGCGGATAAAGAAAGCTGATGGATTTCATTGAAGTCCACCGCACAAGCCACACAAGCGTTAAAGGGAGATCCCAAAGAAGGCAGCGGGAGAAATGGCAGGATGTGAGTGGGGAATGGTCCACCGTATGGGAAGGCAGGAGCATCACTCACCTGAGGCCCCTTTCAGAAGGCAAAGATGTGTCAGCAGCAGGAGGCTGAGCAGTCTGTGCAGAGCCCTCGGGCCTCTCCATGGCCTCATCTCACCTGGGGCTCCTGCCTGACACTCGGGTGCTCTCTCCAGAGCAAAAGCCTGGCTCTGGAAGGACTGGGGATCTAGCTCGGGTTGCCAACCTCAGCCTCTGCCACCCCTTTCCCTGCTCTCCTGTTACCCTTGCTGGCCCGATGACAAGTGAATTATTTACCAGATGATTCACTCCATCCATAATGCAGAGTTGGGGAGGGCAAGACCTGGCTGGGACAGATCTAGGGGACATGCCCTGAGCTCCCTGCATTTTCATCTTAATGATAGCATAAAATTAGGCACCGAGCATAGAGTTGAAAAAGACCCTAGTCTCAGTGAGTCCAAGCACCTGCCCGGCATGCAGTCCTCCAGACCTTAGGGGCGAGGAGAACCAAACACACCTTCCAATGCCCTTCCTCCCCCCTTGTGTTTTGCTCATGTTTTATTGGGAGAAACTGGTAGAGGGTGGAAGGAGCTCGGGGGTCAAACACAAAGTCAGGGTTTGACTGAAAGACTGTGAAATCCAGAAATTTCTGAACCTTGAGTTTTCATTTCTTTGCAGATAAATGGGATAATAATACCTTCTTTCCTGTAATGATTATTGTGGGTATTAAGTGAAAACCTTACATTAGCCTAAGGGAGCCTTCTTGGGTCCTAGTAATGTCCTATTTCTTGCCTTAGGTAGAGGTTAAAGTTCATCAAGCTGTGTGTTTTTGTTGTATAAACTTTTACGTGTGTTAATTCTTTATCTCTCTCTCTGGCACACACACATGTACACTTGCACACATGCATAGACACACTCAGGCAAACAGTGCCCAGCATGTAGCTGGCGTGCCATCTTTCGTGTCCCCAGTCAGAGCTGATCTACAAGGAGCAGACCCTTAATACTGGAATGGAGACCAGCTGTCCCACGGCCCTGGCCGTCTCTGATAGACAACCTGACATGAGGTCAGTTTTCCATCCTCTGGTGTTGGGTGTAGGTGAGAGTCCCAGACCCCAGTGAGATGGGGGATCTGATGTCTGGTGTCAGGTTCATCAGGGCTCAGCTGGGACAGGAGCTGTCGGAGCTGAGTTCCCTACGGGCTCCTCCTGGGCCCAGAGCGGCCCACCGTGGCTCTCTCGGCTTCTCCCTTGTCCTAGGATAGTGGATGACCCCTGTCCCATTCTCATCAACCATGGCCAAGGCTCTTCCATGCTGAACCCTTATTCCCTCCTAACTTGGCTTTGAGCAGAACGGCAGGTGGTCCCTGGGATTTAGGCTCCCATGTAAGGGAGACTCTGGAAGGGAGAGTCAGGGAAGAAGGTGTATTAGGATTCCCAGAGAAACAGACCTGGTAGGATGTGTGTGTAGAGAGAGATTTACTGTCAGATCCGCAGTTAACAAGCTGGAGACCCAGCAGGGCTTATGATGTAAGTTCTAGTCTGAAGACTGGCAAGCTTTAGTCCAAGAAGAGCTGATGCTTCCCAGGTCCAAGACTGATGTCTCAGCTCAAAGCAATCAAGCAGGAGGAGTTCTCTCTTATTTGGGGGAGGGTCAACTTTTTGTTCTATCCAGGCCTTCAACTGATTGGATGAGGTCCACCCACATGGTGTGGTTGGGCGGGGCCAGGGGGGACAATCTGCTTTACTCAGTCCACCTATTCAAATATTCATCTCATCTAGAAACACCTTCACAGACACACTCGGAATACTATTTGGCCAAATATCTGGCCACCCCGTGGCCCAGTGAAGTTGACACATAAAATTAACCATTTCTCCCCCACCCCACGAGGGCAGAGCTGCGGTCCTGTCTGGAAGGGAAGAGGAGGCATGACCAGAATGGGAGAGCAGGTCCAGGTCTCCTGTCTCTGATGCTGTGGGAGCTCAGGGGCCAGGAGACACAAGGTCTTCCATTTTTGAAAGATAAGAAAGTACGGTGGTCAGAACATAGCTTTGCCTCTCCATTAGCATGTAACTTATCCCCTCTATGCCTCCGTTTCCTCCTTTCTATAATTGTTTTCCTGAGAAGAGTAAATGAATCTACACATACAAAGCACCTGCCTATTAAAATTATTTATGCACCTTGACCTGAAGAATGTCAACAATTAATTCAACAAACATTTCTTGAGCATCTGCTAAGTGTAACGCACCATGTTGTATATGGCAGGACATCTCTCTTTCTCCCTTCTCCTCCTTCCTGAAGAGTATTGGCCAAGCCAGGGTACCCTGGCTCTGTGCTTTGCTGCGGGCATGTTCAGTGTCCAGGCCCAGGGGAAGGTGAGGCTATAGGCTCCCCAGGTTTGGGTGCCTACTTCCCATCTTCCCCTCCTGCTCAGTAGGATGCAGGCCCCCTCACAGTGGGGCTTCTATCGACAGCCTACCTGGGTCCCAAGGGCTCACATCAACTCCTGCCTCTTTGCTTTGGGAGATCCTGGAGGGAGGAAGAGGGGATGGTGTGCAGTTAGGAACAATGAGAGACCAACCCTAGAGCGTTGTCTCAGCTCATCTCAGCTCAGGAGAGAAGAGGTTACAAGGATGGACGTGGCGACCCAGCCTTTTGAGCAGTTTGAGTGGAAATTGTGGAGAACCAGGCTGAGGGCTCTGAATGGGTGAGGTCTGCAGCCTTCTGGAAAGATCGCCCTTCAGCCCTCCTGTTGACCAGCATTGGGTGGGCACCGCAGTAGCTGCATGACCCTGGGCAAACAATGCGTCCTGAGCTTCCTCGTCCTCATCTTTCAAGCGGGCATAACACGGACGACACCTTCAAGTTGTTGGACAGATCAGATGCGACCACACAGATCCAGCATCTTGTAAGCCGCAGCACCTTGTGTACACTCAGCAAATGTGCATTCTTGCCCTCTTTCTGTGTACGGTGAACTAGAATCTGCTTCCCTCATACTTCTAATCTCTGGCTTGAGTTCTTTCACCGAAACTTGGCAAAACAATTCATAACCTTCTTCCGAATGAAAGTCATTCGAAAATTGAAACAGCATGCCCAGTCCTTTCATTCTCTACCAGAATAATAATACAAGTTGCCATTTCTCTCCAGGCATGTGCTGTGTTCTCCACACTCCATGCAACAGCACTGCTATGCACATTTTGCCAACAGGCTTGGGCTCCCTCCATTTCCCCCGCACTCCTTGTAGCTCCATCCCTCTGGGCATTCTCCAGCTGGTCCCCACCTAAGACTGTCCCCTCGGGGCTGGCCAGGGGCCCATGGAACCGCTAGGTCCCTTTCCTCTCTGAGAAGGCCCCAAATCTCTCTCAGTTACACCGTGTTGGAGTTTCATTCATCTGTCCAGTTAACATTTTCTTCCGCATTCCTGAGTCCTCACTCAGGCCCACAAGGAAGTCTGGACAGAACTCCATATTCTGAGAGGAAATGGCGGCTCCGTGGGGCTCCCCAGGTCTTTAGAGGAGGTGGTGGTCCGGCGACAACAAGCGCTCAGTTTTCCCGGCCGTTGCCTCCCTTTTGGGCAAACTTCGGCCTCACCGTGGGCAGCGGGGTCACGCTTCTCCGGCCTCTTGTGACCTTTTGGCATCCTGGTTCTGAAACCTCAAGCTTTGGGGGGAGCAGAAGGTGGAAGGATAGGGACAGCTGGACTGGAGCAGAGGAGGCAGAGGTTCCTGGAAATAAATGGCTTTTCCATGTGTGTCCATGTGTGCCTTGTCAGAGGCCAACCAGAGGCCCTCGGGAACCGGGGCAGGAGATGAGCCGAGAGCTGGAGAGGAAATGGGCCAGAGGCTCCGCAGCCGACGTGGCTCCCGCTGTGTTCCTGGCTGAGAGGAGAAGGGGGAGGGCAAGAGGGACAGAGGGCCCGGCAGGGGTCACCGCTTAGTCACTTTGTTAACTGCTCTTTGGAGACCAGAGAGGAAATGAATGAAGCCCTAGATAGAGGGCTGAAGAAAGGGAGACCAACAGACGAGGGGAGGCAGACAGGGGAGGCAGGGAGGCAGGGGAGGCTGAAGCTGAGGTTACCAATGGTGGCTAGAGGCCCTGCTGGGGCATGGGAATGAGGCCTGGTTTCCGTGCCAGTTCTGCCTCCTAGCTAACCCTCCTTCCATCTGCTTTGCCATGTGAAAGGAGACTTTCACAGCCAGCCCCCCTGCACCCCACTGCAGGCAGGACACCCCATTGCTCCGGGCCTCTGTTTCCTGATCTGTTAAAAATGGTTGTCACGTTGGCCCAGGGGCTTCTCAGGGTTGTTGTAAGAGCTGGAGGGGTGGGTGCACAGAGGGGAGGTGCAAAGCAGAAACCACTGTGCAAATATGGGGGTGTGGAAAGAGCAGAGCTTGGAGGCAGGTCAGCGATCAGATCCCGGCTCTGTGGCCCACCAGCCGAGGGAACCCCAGGCACGTTCCTTCTCCGCTCCAGGTCTCAGGTCTTCCCTTTAAATGAGACTGATTCTTGATGAGACAACACTAGGAAAAGGTTATTCATTCTGTTTTGTGAGATAATGGTTTTGCCATGATGTAAGACAGTGTTTATCCTTTTCTTAATACTGAAACATTCGGGGATGAGAAGTCATGGTGTCTTGTGTTTTTCTTACAAGACTTCTGCAAAAATGGATGAAGCTTTAGCCAAGTCTTAGGTTCTGCATTGCCTCGAGGATGTTTGTAGAGCAGACACCAAAGGGGCTTCAAACCCAAGTTCACATCTTTTATTTTTTGAGAAGCATGAAGTCACTGAAAAGTTGTGTTAGGTGCTCCCCATGGAAGTGGTAAGAAGGAGTAAGGAGCACGCCTCTGGTGGCAGTTGAAGAGACTTCCCTGAGTTTGGGGACAGATCAGAGGTCCCTGGGTCCCCGGAAGAGGATGAACCTCAAGAGGCCAGGCCCGTGACCCGCAAGGGCAGAGAAATGGAAAGTCCCCCCAAGCTCAGCCAGTGAAAAGGTCGGCAGCAACCACGATGGACCCCGGGTTAGAAGCGTCTCCCTGTTTTTGGTACTTTGTACATAAGCCTCGAAGATTCTGGTGGGGATCTGGGGTGGGGGCAGGGCCCCAGTAATGGTGACAGCTTTATTTGAATTTAATAGAGCGAGATTCACACCCATTTCACTGCCATTATTATTGTTATTGTTATTATTATTATGTTGCCGCTGTTACTATTATGAAATATACTGGAGCTGGGGCCGTGACACGAGGCGTCAGTGTGTGCTGCTCCCTGCTGCACTGACAGGAACTTAGGAATGGCTGAGGCTCCTCCCCAGAAAAGGTTCCAGGCTATTCCCCTCCCGTAGCTAGCAATGGGGCTCTCACCATGCCTGGAGTCACGGGGGGAGGACAGGGTTCCGTGGCTCAGGGCCTGGTTGGAGAACTCGGCCTTGGCTGGACGCAGTAGGTATCTGTCTGGACAGGGCCAGGGGAGCTCGCCAGGCACCGGGGGTCTGTGGAGGAAGCCAGGGCCCAAGGAAACTGCTTGTCTGTCTCTCCATCTGCAGGCCTGGTCAGCTCCCCTCTTCCGCTCCCAAGCTCTGCCCCCCAAACCTGGCGAGATTCTCCAAGTTCCCTGGCTGGGGAGCAGGAAGGAGTAGGGAGTTTCCAGAATGCCTCTGTAGAGCTCCAGAGGGAGGCTTGCAAACTGGAAATTGTCAGCCGTCTCCTTGACAACCAGCAGCCAAATAATTCTGGGAATGGAGGAGGGAGGGGAGTTCCCTGCAGGGCGGACAAGAGAAGCAGCCCTCAGCCCCCAGAAAACTTCCATTCCCCATTACCTGTCTCAGTTGGGGTCCAGTCAGGAGACAGAAATCACACCAGTCAGTTGGAAAAAAGATAAAGAATTGGTAACTAGGTATACGCTTGTTCATGAGGTAACCAGAGAATGCTTAAGTGTCCTGGGGAAATCAGACGAGGAGTTTGTAGCCACTAGCCCTTAGACCTTTGAGGAGGGACCCAGAGCTCTGCGGAGGAGGCTCTGCATGGGAAAGAAGGACCCCGGGGGCTTGTGCCCAGACCTCTGAGGAAGGGGCACCTGGAGCAGGAGTGTGGGGTGCGTGGTAGATGGTGAAGCCATGAGTGTTGGAGAGGCAGCAAGCATTCGGCTGCTACTTTGGGATGGGCCTGCTGCTGGGGCAAAGGTGGCCAGGCTTCTGCTTACAGGGAGCGCTCAGGCGCAAAGGGAACAAATGCGTTCACCCTTCCTCTTCTGGCCGGCAAGCCTCCCTCTAGTGGCTTGGTCAAATAGGGAACAAATAGGGAACAGCAGGCAAAGCAGAAATGGGATTCTCAGGGCCTGAGGCCACCTTCGCAAAGCAGTGTATCGAGGATAGGACTGGAGCTGAGAAGCCAGAACCTTAAATTATTATTAGTCACCACAGTGTGGGAAATTCTGGCCTTCCAGCCCCAGCTTTACTGAAAAGAGCAGGGCATATAGTAGGTGCTCATCTAACATCCTCTGGCCCCTGCCGTGGTTGGTTCCTGAAAGCGCATGTGAACAGGCTTTCCTGGACTTACTCTGGTTTGTCTCGAAAAGTTTCTGATATTCACAAGCTGTGATGGCTGGAAAGGACTTGCGTAATGGTAACGATGAAAACAGTGAAATATTTAGGTAAGAGCGGCCTGAGGAACACTGACTCGAAATCACTGTGATCAAATCATACACTAAGGGTAAAGGACAAGATAAATAGATCCAGGGGACAGAAATAGAACCAAGTCCAGAAATCTACCCCAGCACATATGGATAATATACAATAAAAGTGGGGAAAAGGATGGTTTATTTAATAAATTATGTAGGCGCCCCTGGCTCCCTGAAAGAAAACAGAACAAGCTTCATCTCTGTACCTCACAAGTTACTGAAACTAAATTTCAAATAGATGAAAGATTTAAATGTATTTAAATTTACACATGTAAAACAATTTATGTGTTGTTCTCCATATTTAAACAATTTCGTGGGGAAATATTTAAAACAATTTTAAACACTGTTTGAAGCAATTTAATGAGGAAAACATTAGAAGAATATTTATACAATGTCTGGTTTGAAGAGATTTTTCTAAACAAGACAGAAAATCCAGAAGCCAGAGAGGAAAATATAGATGTGTATATTTTTAAATTTTCAAAGGATTCAAAGATCACATGGAATCAAAAGACAAATTACAAACTGGAGACAACATTTCAGGATCTACTAGCAATAGAGAGTTAGTATTGGTAACACACAAAGAGCTCCTCCACACGACGAAAAAGAGAAATAAGTCAGCAGGAAAATGGACAAAACATATAAATATGATGCATCTGTATTTCTGCTGTAAACAGCCAATGCATTTAGGGAAAAGCGCACAACCTCGGCAATAGTTAGAGAAATGTACACTTTAAAAACGTGGCATCTGAGTGGCTCAGTTGGTTAAGCACCTGCCTTCGGCTCAGGTCATGATCCCAGGGTCCTGGGATCGAGCCCTGCATCAGGCTCCCTGCTCAGCGGGGGAGTTTGCTGTTCCCTCTCCCTCTGTCTCCTGCTCATGATCTCTCATGTGCTCTCTCTCTCTCTCTCTCTCTCTCTCAAATAAATAAATAAAATCTTAAAAAACAATAAAAGCATGACACCACTTTTCCTTCATCAGAATAGCAAAAGAGTGAGGAAGGTCAGGGCTGGTGGAGATGTGGGGGAAACAGCAGTCACAGCTGTGAATATGGGGATTACCCAGACTTCTGGAAAAGGGATCTGGATGAAACCTAAAAGTATATATCTCTCTGACCCAGCTATTTCATTTCTGGTAATTTATCCTACAGAAAAATAAATAAATACATACATACATACATACATACGGGCAGCAAACTCCAGTATGCAAGGATACACATAAAAATTTTTGATAGCATTTTCCTTTTGTTGGGACAAAAATACTACTAGTGGTTGAATGGTGGACGTATGTCCCTATACCATAATGTTATGCAACTATCAAAGAGAGTAAATTACAAAGAGAAATACTGTACAATTCTACTTTAGAGACATCCAAAGTAGTCAAACTCATAGAGACAGAAAGAAAAGTAGTTGGGATGCTTGAGTGGCTCAGTGGGGTAAGCCTCTGCCTTCAGCTCAGGTCATGATCCCGGGGTCCTGGGATCGAGCCCTGCATCAGGTTCCTTGCTCAGAGAGGAACCTGCTTCTCCCTCTCCCTCTGCCTGCCATTCCCCCTGCTTGTGTTCTTTCTCTCTGTCTCTGACAATTATGTATATAAAAATCTTGAGAAAGAGAGAAAGGAAGGGAGGAAAGGAGGAAGGAAGAAAGGAAGAAAAAAGTGGCTGCCAGGGGCTGGGGTGGAAGGGGGAATGGGGAGTTGTTGAATGAGTACAGAGTTTCCATTTTGCAAGGTAAATTCTGGATTCCATCACACGACAACGTGAATATCCTTAACAATTAATGAACTGTACACTTAAAAGTGGTTAAGATGGTAAATTTTGTATACATTTTACCACAATTTAAGGAAAAAAGGACATTGGAGAGATTTTCACGAGGTTAAGTGAGAAAAGCAGCTTGCAGGGAAATCTAGGTAGGATCTGTGAAATAAATGACATATCCACATAAATATGAATAAATGTCTGGTGGGCAACCCAGACCTGCCCAGTGTGACCCGAGTCCTCTGATTCCAGAGTGCTCTCTGTCCTCCCCAAAGCCTAGGATTCCAGCAGGAGCTGGCATTGAACTAGGCTCCCTAGCTTTCTCAGCCTTCTGGTTCCAAAGCACCCTTTGGACTCCCGCCCTGGTGTTTCCCGATTTCAGCCCTCCTCCCGAAAACACCAAGTCCCCACGGGCTCTGGCACCGCCAGCCAAGGCCCACAGCTGTTTCCAATATTCTGCACAAACTTTATTGAAATGAGAAGCCCCGTTTATCATCCCTCAGGCCCCGGCTCCTCCTGATTAGGCAGGTATGACCTGACCTGTTAGCGGGGCCTGAGCCAGCAATCAAAGAAGAGATTGTTCTGAGCCAGGAGGTAAGGGGGCAGACGCCTGGGGAGCTGAAAAGGCCCCCCCAAGGGGTTTCTGACCAGCCAGGGGTGGGTGGGGAATATTCTCAAGCTGAGGGGAGGAGGGGAGGGAGGGGCTGGGTAAATTCTTTAAGGGCCACTGCTCTGCTTGTCTTTTGTGGCCGTGTCTTCTCTCCCTAGCTTCCATGCCTCTTCCAAAAGATATATCTTAGAGCAAGACGATCTCCCCATCCCCAAGCTTCAAACTCAGCCCCAATTTCTCTTTCCTTTCACCTCTGAGCTATACCAGGAAACCCCTCCAGGCACAATAAAAAACTCTACTCCCCCTAGAGCTGCAGAATCATCAACACTCAAATACTGAAAATAGAGAATGCTTTAAGTCTCAGCTCCCTCTCAATGTTGAAAATCCCTCCACCAGGTCAGGCTGGTTGAGACTTGAACCTTCTAAGCCATGTGTTCCAATAGATAGTCCCTAGCTGCATGTGGCTATTTAAAAATAAATCTTGGGGCGCCTGGGTGGCTCAGTGGGTTAAAGCCTCTGCCTTCGGCTCAAGTCATGATCCCAAGGTCCTGGGATCAAGCTCCGCATCAGGCTCTCTGCTCTGTGGGGACCCTGCTTCCTCCTCTCCTCTCTTTACTCTCTGCCTACTTGTGATCTCTATCAAATAAATAAATAAAATCTTAAAAAAAATCACTTCTGGGTATACATCCGAAGAAAGTGAAATCAGTATCTCGAAGTTCTATCTGTACCTTCAAGTTTACTGCAGACTGAGTCACAATAGCCAAGATATGGGAACAACTAAGGGTCCACCGAGGGATGAATGGATAAAGAAGAGGCAATCTAAATATATAATAGAATATTTCTCAGCCGTATAAAAGTAAATCTGGTCATTTATGACAACACAGATGAATCTGGAGGGCATTATGCTAAATGAAATAAGCCAGAGAAAGACGAATACTGTATGGCTTATGTGGAATCTTATATGTGGAATCTATAAAAAGGAGGCGGGGGGAGTCCAACTCAGAAACAGTGTAGAATAGTGGTTGCCTGGGGCTGGACGGTGAGATAAATAGAGAAATATTGATCAAAGTGTTCAACCTTTCAGTTATAAGGTGAATATGTTCTGAGGAGTTCACGTACAGCATGGCGACTATAGTTAATAATGCTGTATTATATACTTGAAATATGCTGAGAGTAGTTCTTAAGAGTCCTCACCAAAAAAAAACAAAAAACAAAACCCCCTCAAAAAAACAAAAGATACCTATGTGAGATGATGAATATGTTTATTAACTCATTCACAGTGATCATTTCACAATATATACTTAGATCAGATCATCACATTCATTTTAAATATATACAACTTTTTTGGTCAATTACACCTCAATAAAACTAGGGGGGAAATGAGCTCAAACTAAAAATTCAGTTTCTTGGTCACACTAGCCACATTACAACTGCTCAGTAGCCACATATGTTGGACAATGTGTTGAGGAAGGTGTAGAATCTCAGATCTTCCCCTAGGTGCGAGCTAACAAGTTAATCTGCTGGTTTCTTGAATGCTGGCAGAAGACAAAGGGCTTTCTTATTTACAGCAACATCGGAAGCCAGAGTATCAGCATTTTCTTGCTCTGGTTTCCTGAGCTCTGGTTCTCAGGAAGAGGACCACCTGATACTTGTACACACAGTGGGTAGCAATACAAGAGAGGAAACCCCAGTTTCGGGAACCTGAATATTTTATAATGCGCAGGAACCCAGCTGGTTGGTTTTTTGTTTTGTTTTTTGTTCTGGAGGAAGACATTATCTCTACTGTTCCCGACTTTCAGCTACACAAATGTTCTTGAAAATTGTCCAGAAAAAGATAGTCATTCTGAAAAATATGCAAAAATGCAAAAGACCCGTGGAGAACTGTCTCCCAGCACCATGTCGATATTGAACATCTCCATCCCTGTAGAGAGTTCTGCCAGATGGAACTGCTCTAAACCATGGGGAGCTAGCTGCTAGCTAGGTCCTAGGTCCTAGGAGCTAGGTCCTACTTGTCCGTTCTGAATATGGACCAGAGGAGTCAGAGAGAAATGAACCAGCACTGGCTCTCTGCACCTGTATGTGTAACTTTCACGTTGTCTTCCTTAATGCGGGTGTTGGTTGATATCACACTGCTTGTCTTTCTTAACTAAGCTGTGAAAGGGTCGGAATTAACATCTATGCATTCTGTTAACATCCCAGGGCTGTTGTGTGCTCTGCGGTCATGAGGACACTGTGAGAGCAAAGGAGACACAACCAGAATGTTCCCGAGTGGTCTAACATTCCAGGGTAGTGGTTCCCAGACTTCAGTGAGCTTGGGAATCACTCGGAAGGTTTGAGAAGAGAGCTAGCTGAGCCCCATTCCTAGAGCTTCGGATTCAGGATGTCTGTGGTAAGCTCTGAGAATCTGCATTTCTGAAACATTTTCAGGGGATGCTGATGCTGCCGGCCTCGCACCGCGCCATGAGAGCCACTGTCCTTTTGGGATGAGGGCACTTTGGGCAGCATCCAAGGTGATGCTTGCATGACAATTTTTGTCTCATGCATATTTGCACTTTAATGCATGTTGGAAAAATATAACCAGCACACATCAAACTAGTTCCATTTTTAAGGAAAAACAAATTGATTTAAGGATATATTTACACATACAAATCACAACCTGTCAGCTTCCACATTTATAAAATGGCATTATTATGTTCCCATGGGAGTTTCCCAGGACTTGTGAAGATCTCCTTCCTTCCTTCCTCCCTCACCTCCCTTCCTCTGGAGGAAGGCACAATCCCCACACCCTTATGGTCTCCTTACAGTCTAGGGGACACATGCTGCCACCTTTAAACATCAAGAAATTGTTAGGGGTTATTATAGTCCCAGGTTCCCAGCCCAAGACAGAAACCACCCTTCCCTCTGGCTGAAGCCCGAGGACTCTAGAAGGAAGAACAAGTCCTAGCATCAGGGAGAGTGGAGGGTCACTGCAGTGGTTTCCCAGAAGGCCCATCCTGGGCCTTCCACCTAGCCAGCTGCCCTCTGCCTAGGACTAAGCAGCACCACACTTCCTTTGGGGGCAGCTGCCTGGAGTTAATAACAAAGCATCCCGAGCCCCAACCTGTATAAAGGGATGGACCTGAGCTTAGCCTGGACAACGCATCCAAGGCAGAATCCATGTTCTTTTTCTACAGTAAGGCCTTGTCCCAACGGGCCCAGTCTTAACCGTCATAGGGCTGTAGAAATGACAAAATAGGACTTAAGGGAAACAAATACTCTTGTGACCATTAGCATGAATAAACCCCTCTCTGGGAGCCCCTTCAAGGAGCTCTGGTCAAACCAATGGGTCTTGCTCCTGCCTGAAGGGCCGCTAATGGGGGAGACAGAATGGGGCAGAGAGGCAGCCTTGTAGGTAAACCCCTAAATTCAGGCTTTTGGCTGAGCCCTGTGGGCTTCCAGTGGTGTTTCCATCACACCATTCCTTACAGGTCTTTCTGCTCCCTGCTCTCCTCGTTTTAATGATCTCAGACAGACATAAAAACGGCTGAGCTCAGCACAAGTGACTGAGACATGAACGTTGCCTCAGGGTCCCCGTGGACCCCAGCTGGGTACCATGCCGCCCTCAGTTCCATTTTGACAGGATAAAGTGAACTCATTTATTCAGTTGTTTTAAGTGAGCTCACACTAGGCAGTGCCAGAGAACGGAGACATAAATCTTTCCCAGCACATGGAGTCATTGCCAAACACCTTGGATAAAACTTTCTGCTTGTTCAAGACAGTTTTTTCCTCCCCTCTAGAAATGAGGAGGGGGAAAGCACTAAAAATTGAAGGGAATGGAGGGAGGGTGTTAGCAGATTCTGGGAATGACAAACTTGTCAACGCTTTGGCCTAATAAAAATTCTTCCAGTAAGAAAGGCAAACTTTTAACGCAGAGATTTTCCTTCGTGCTTTCGGTGGGTGTGGAGGGCGTCACTGGTGGTTGGGTCTGGCTGCGGGTTAACCCTCGATGAAGAACGAGGGATTTTCTGACATCTCTAAAGGCTGCATCTTCACCCTTCGGGGGGGGGGGGGTACAGCCTCAGATGCTTCCAGATGAGAGCAAACCCAAGCAGGCTGTTTGAAAACTGCCTTAGCCAGAAAGAAAGCATACCTCGGGAGGACAGTCACCCAGAGAAAGGACAGTGAGTGGTGTGGCCTAGCTAATCCTTTGTGGGTGCAGGATGAACCGCTTTTGTTTTTCCTGTTCACTAAATTATTTCTTTTACAGTTTTTATTCTTTGCAAACATTCTAAAGCTACACACATGTAGAAGAAAGTCCTGGGGCGCCTGGGTGGCTCAGTGGGTTAAGCCTCTGTCTTTGGCTCAGGTCATGATCCCAGAGTCCAGGGATCGAGCCCCGCATAGGGCTCTCTGCTCCGTGGGGAGCCTGCTTCCTCCTCTCTCTCTCTGCCTGCCTCTCTGCCTACTTGTGATCTCTCTCTGTGTCAAATAAATAAATAAAATCTTTAAAAAAAAAAAAAAGAAGAAAGTCCCATAACCTTACCATCCTGATAATGTACCAAATGGCTTTTTGTTTCTTGTCTATACACATTGAAAGCACAATGGTCACTAGGAGTCTAGCCACCCCCACCCCCAACTCGCCTTTTTTTTTTTTCCAGCCAAAAATTCCCACATAGATCTAAAACTTTCCCACATAGTGCTTTTTCTCTCAAATCCTCACAAAAAAATAAGACATTATCCCCACTCATGAAAAATGTATTCTAGAAATTCTATAGAAACCCATAGCCATTCTACTGAATAGAAAAAAATCATGGGCAAAGATGAATTTCCAAAGAAGAGTGTGAGATAGTTGCCCACCCTTCCCTCTAAGGACTAAAGACTTTAGATCTGTAAAGATGCTCACTTAGAAAATTCCTTCATTTCTTCTAGAATACAAGAGTGGGGGAGTCATCTTTTCAGTGCTCATTTTTTTTTTTTTTAATACATTAGAGCTTCTGGTTGTCTCTAACCCAAGTAGAAGTTGAAGCTGACTAACTGTGGGAGGAGGGCTGACAGCTCCACATGGGCAGTGGGGACTCTGAAAGTTTTCAGGACACACCGTTCCTTCTCTTCACCAAGAATCATCCCATCTCTGGTGTGTTCCCTGTCTTATATTGGAAAGATCTACGAGCTGGCTATTTAGTGGTGGGATGGGAAACCACATTATAAAAGGATAATGGTGCTTCAACCTCTCCCCAAATTTTTTTAAAAAGATTTACTTATTTGACAGACAGAGATCACAAGTAGGCAGAGAGGCAAGCAGAGAGAGAGAGAGAGAGAGAGAGAGAGAAGCAGGTTCCCTGCTGAGCAGAGAGCCTGATTCGGGGATTAATCCCAGGACCCTGAGATCATGACCTGAGCCAAAGGCAGAGGCTTAACCCACTGAGCCACCCAGGTGCCCCCTCACCCAAATTTTTAAATGACAGTGAATGGAATGCTTTGGATATTAATATGGATAACTTAAAAATGATAGATTGCAAAGTGTGATTTAGCAGGTAGGACACAATGTTTGTTCCTCACCCTTACCTCAAATTCTTATGTTGAAGCCCTACCGCCAGTGTGACCATATTTGGAATCAGGGCAGGAGGGAGGTGCTCTGGTGGTGGGATTATGGGATTAGAGACAGCAGAGAGTACACTGGCCAGTTCTCTCTCTCCCTGCCATGTGAGGGCATCATGTGAAGGCAGACAAGCATCCTTGCCAGAAACTGAATGCTGCTGGAGCTTGATGTTGGACATTCTGGAGGACATCTAGCCTCCAGAACTGTGAGCAAAGAAATTTCTGTTAAGCCACCCAGTCTGTGGTATTTTGTTATGGTGCCCAAGCTGACTGAGACATAAAGCAACAGGGAAAATTAGGGGAAGAGGGCAGTGTCTCAAAATGGTGACTCTGACAGCCTGCCTCTGAGGGGCACCAGGCAGCACAGCCAGGGTGGGAGAGAGGGACGTGGAAGGCTAGAGCCTGGCTGACCCATTCCTCCTTCGACAGCAGGGAGCACAGGACAGCTAAATGCCCAGGAGAATGCAGAACCTAGAATCGAAAACATTAGAGGGCCATGGGGTCAGCAGAAACAAGTAAGAAGGGCAAGGTCTAACTCTCCTCTCAGCCGTGGGTTAAAAAAAGTATACAAAATTCTGGGGCAAGTCGTTTTTGGATTCTTCCAAGAATAGGAAGTTGGTATTCCTTGAAGCATAGCCTGAGATATTTCAAGCAAGACCAAGATATTTCATAGTCCAGGGGTTACAATGTTATGAGTATCTTTAAAACACATGGTTCCCTGCCATCATGGCGGGGGCGGTGTTGGCGTGAGGTAGGGTTTAAGAGGACCCAACTCTTCCATTAGTCCTGTGGTAAAACTAACACAGGCCCACCTGCTGGACCCCACATGCCTTTGGGATCAGCATGCATGGATTCTCCATACCACAGCAGGGAAGAGCAAAGGAAGGCCCTCGAGCTCAGAGGGCAAAGAAGTGCAGGCCCACAGAGAGGTACTTGATCTGAACTCCCATTTCACCTTCCAGTGCAACAGCTCTGTCGTCTCTGCTCGGGTCCTTTTTCCAGTGGATTCCCTCCTTGAATCAAAGGGAAGGAGACGGAGCCTCTTAGAGGACCAAGAGCAGAAGCAAGGCTGGACCCAACCAACTTTCTCTCCCCAGAGCTGGGAAGGTCCTGCTCACCTCCCCTTCCACCAGCAATCCTCTAAGACTTTCCACTGCAGATCACATGTGCAAAGACCGCCAGCGGCTTTCATTGGGACCAAGCTTTGCTGAGGGGGATAAACGCTTTCTCATGACCAAAAGCAATAACGTCTCTTGAGAAGGGCTGTCAGACATCCTACCAGACTATGACCAATGTGTTTGCCTTTCCCATTATTCATAGTTGCCTTCCATCCAGCACCTAACATCATAGGAGCTGTGTCCCAGGCGAGGTGTTCGCTCACAACTCCCACTGGGAGTCACAGCCCTGCTCTACATAATTGTGAATTTCAATATGCTAACAGTATCATGCCGGCCAAGATCAACTTAATGGATTTGATTTAGTATTTGGTGCCAAGTAATACACAGCTGATTAACCCAGCGCACAGATGCACTGAAATCATCTGGTTATTCCTTGCCTTTCCATGGACTCCTTCCTCAGGCAGGCATCAACTGAGAGATGACCTTGGCCAGGCTGTGCACGGAGATGTGAAAACTGCTTGCAGTTCCCAGCAAGGAGCTGCACCCTGAAGAACCGCCTTCGGATTGTTGACTCACCACACCGGAGGACAGCTAGCGTTAAGACAGCTGTGATGCGCATAGAACACAGGACGGCTCTGCGGCCTCCTAGGTGGCGAGACAAAGGAATGCGAGGAGAGGGGCAAAGGGGAAGGCCGAAGAATGCCCATTATTTGCAGACCCCATGGGAACAGCTGCCAAGTGGAAATCACTGGAGACGTTTGTGAGGATAACCGGTAGAGTGTCTATGGGAGATCTGGACTGGAGAGGGCAATGGCAAAGTTTCCTTTAGAACTCCCCAGTGCAGAGCTGCATATGTGCATGGCCCCACTGACTCTTCCGATAGAGAGAACAGGGCATCTTGATATACTTCCTATGCTCAGTCATATTGTGCCGTATAATTGCGGTTCAAACCTTGGATGGAAAACATTGGGGAAGAATGTCAGGGAATGAAGAAATGGCAAAGAATTACTTACTCGACAAATATTTACGGAGCACCTCCTGAGACTGTGATCTTTCTTATCTACTGCTTTCCCTATGGCCTCAGCTCCCTGGGGCTGCACCTCTGGGCCCTATCTTTGCAGGCTCTGGCTTCTTCTGCAAGGGGATGGAGTCTATGTTTTTTCAAGTTCTCCAGGTAATTGTGGTGAGCTGGACCTGGAAGGTTGCCTCACTGGGCACATGTTAGGTAAGTGTAGAGCGATGCTGAGTACATGGCCAGAGGCATCACTCAATACAGATTTCCCTCTCATAAAAGGACACAGGGTGTCTTCTCTGGGAAGCCAGCCGGGCTGGTGTTCGGGGCCCCTCCTCCAAGCTGCACCAGTGACCCGCACACCCCTCCCTCCGTCGGCACAGTCTGTTACCCTGCTGGCTTTTTCTGAGGTTACTCTGAGATCTGAGAACGGCTGTGACATCTTTTCCCTCTCCCGTTCGCTGGTGTCTGGTCTGCCGGGGAGTGAGGCAACTGGATGGTTTTCATGTGTTTCTGAGCCCTGCTCATGGGGATAAAATCTGGGCAGGGAGCTCTGCCCGTGGAATACCAGAACAGACATGCCAGAAACACGCTCCCCGGCTGGGATGACAGGGTCACTCCCCACGGCTGCGGGTGGGGCTCTGTGGGGGCCGGGGCCAGGGCTCTCTAGCTGCAGACCGTAGACCCGCTCCAACTTTCAGGGAGAGTATCGATTTCCCCGGTTTCCTCAAGCCCACTGTTTCACTTGTTAGCAGCAAATGTGAGAAATGAAAAGCATCACAATGGGATTTATAGGAAAACGTCTGGGATTCTCAGATATACCCTGAATGAAATGTTACTTTTTTAATAAGGCAAATGGGTTCCCCCCCGCACCACCTGTTTTGAAAAAATGCCTATAACAAAGCCACATTTTAAGAGACTATTACATGGCTGGTGATGGATTAAATCTGCTCTGTTTTGAAGACATTAAGAAGCCAAGCAGGAATAATATTTCCACATTCTGTAGGTCAGCTGAAACATTAAAAAAGCAAAATGTCTTCTTTTAAATTGTTTGACTTTTTGAAGCTTTCACCCTGCACTCCCACCTAAGAGGTGTGCGCGTGTGCGCGTGTGTGCAGCGCGCCCGCCTTCCTGAGCACGCCTGCCTGGGGGAAGGGACACGAGTGAGTGAGGGCTGGGGCCGGTGGCTTCTCCGCCCGCTAGCTCACATTCCCAAACCAGTGAGGCTCTACTGCCATCTCGTGGCACCCCCAACGTGTTCCCAGGAGGCAGTGTGCTCAGGTCTAGAAATGAGGTCCAGCGACATCCCAGGAGCCCACACAAAGATGTTTACCTGTAAATGAGATTAGAATAAGAAATAATCTCGCTTTTTTATTCAAAAAGATCATGTGCTTCACACCAATCCGGTTCCTGAAAGACCTCAGGTCTTAAGACTAAGGCTACCATGACATTTATTTTGCCATATTTAACAGTTTCACTTTGAAAAAGCCCCAACAGAAAAAATTACCTTCGAAACCCACTGGGACATTCTCACATAAACTAGGATATTTCACAAGCAACAAAGTTCTGTCTTCAATATTCAATCTTTTCAATTTCATCCATGTCTTCAGGGTCGAGTTGCTTAATGCTGCTATCTAGAAGGAGAGAGAATGGAACCAGTCTGAGCCCAGGGCCTGAATGAAATTTCAATGAAATCTCACTCAACTCTGAATTTCTGAAGACAGTGACACTTTTGCAGATATGTGTTTCTGTGACCCCTTGCATGGAAAGCCTTGAGAGAGGAACGTTCTCAAGATCAGTTAAGGAGGAGATGGTATCAAAATAACCAATCAATACTGACTAAAATAGCATCAAATGCACCAAACAATAGAACATGCGTGTCTAGACAGCTTGGGTAGGAAAAAGGCCAGAGCACAAGTGAGCGGAGCCTGGGAAGGGGCCTGTTCGTGCTAGGAGGGATGAAGAGAACCTGTGTGTGGGTGGGTGGGGTGGTGAGTGTGAGGGGGCGTGGGGTGCAGGGTTGCAACAGGGAGAGGGGCTGAGGCTCCCCCACTGAGGTCACTTCCCAAGACTAGGTCATATGGCGCTTACCATAGTAAGAGCGGATGGGCTGTAAGTTTCTTTCTTCACCCTCCTTGCTTCTCCTACCATAGGGTGCTTTATCAGCTTCCCTGAGGGGGCCCTGGACATGCTACAGTCTGATTCTAGACTGCATACACGTGCCTCTGTGCATTCCCCCAGGACAGTGTCCACTGCTTCCCACAAAAGTTAAGTACGATTTTTCCCAAAAGGTGAAGATATATTTGGGGTCATTTGGGTATTCCTCTTCCCCTGCTCCCCAGCCATATCCATGGGCTTTGGGGAATGGGGTAATTTGAGAGGTGGACACCTCAGTTTAGGTCACCCTTCTAGTTTCCATCAGTTTCCGTCAGAGGGCAAGCCGCCAGTCCAGGAGCCCCAGCAGGTTATTGGGGAGCTGCCTTGTTTGGATGGGGGGCTGGAGGAAGGACAGCAGATCTCAGAATTCAGGCCCATCTTAGTTGTTAGGGCGAGGCCAGAGGAAGGGAAAAATGTAAATAAGAGAGGAAGCTGGGGACAGAATATAATCCTAAAGGACTTTATTACTTTGTTTTGGATGGTGCTTTATGGGACGTGAAAAGCTGCCCCAGGTCCTACAAAGGGCAGTAACATAAACCTGAACTCACACTCATTCCACCAGACTTTTGGATTATTCTTCAGCTACTATATATGGATGATTTCACCAACTGTCTCACTGTGGGGACTCTGGCACTGTGAGTTAGAAGTCTCCCACTCCTTGGCTCCTGCCCCCGAGCTACCCTAAGCCTCTGGGCATAAGGTGTGTGACACACGTCATCACCGTCAACATCAGCAGGATCCACGGGTCCCACGGCAAGAGGCGCTACTTACTAAAGTGATCCTGGATTTTCATGAGCAAGGGCAGCTTATCCACTTCAATCATGTTGAAGGCGAGGCCCTTTTTCCCAAATCGTCCTGTCCGCCCTATGCGGTGAAGGTAGGTCTCATAATCTGGCTCCTCAGCTTGGTTTACAGGGAGATCAAAGTTCACGACAATTGTGACCTGCTTCACATCGATCCCTAGAAGAGAAGAGGCACTGTCAGGTCCTGCAACTGTTTCCTTAGGACAAAGCTATTCACAAACCACATCTGCCAAGGGAATGAATTCTCATGTAACAGTCACAATTTACAAATAAAACCTTGTCTTCCATTGTGGAAGTGGATACTCTGGTCAGGCAGTGTGCTTGCACAGTAGGTCTAGGATGCTCGATTTAAGAGTGTCAGTAGAAGCTAGTTCCACAGAAGGTTGTGCGTGTGTTGTGGACAGGGGCTCTCACCACCCACAGGGCCACAGCTTCCTCTCCGTTCCTGCTGTGTAAGTCCCCAGCAGCCCCTCATCTATTGTCCCCTATCCTTCCTGGAACACCACTCTGCACCATGCCCTGGCCATCCTCCCATCCAGGTCTTTTTTATCCCTTGTCTCACCGTTACAACAACTTCCAGCTGGGTTCCCCCTCTTTCCTCTAATCTCTCCAACCACAGTCACCATGACAATGTCCAGAACACTTGTTTTCAGGACCCAACTGCCCCAACTGCACAGGATGAAGTACAAACAATTCCAGATTCCCAGCACCCGAAGTCTCACCTCTTCCTCTCCTGACCCAGATCCAATGCCACAGCCACACGGTCTTGCCATTTTCCAAGCAAACTGTCAATTCTTACCCAACTGGATTCTCTACCCTTCCTTCAAAACCTTTCACATCTAATGTTCCCTAGGAAGACTTCTGTGATCCCCCAGTGCCTCCGTCCTCCAGCACAGTAAGCTGTCTGGGTCACAATCCTTGTCCTCCTTGGAGCTCGTGGTGCCCTCTTTCCTCCTAGGTTTAGAGTCATGCCATCCAGTATGGTTATCCAACTTTAAATTAATTTTAAAAAATTCATTTCCTTGGTCACACTAGCCATATATGGCCAGTGGCTACCAACTGAACAGCACAGAACAGATTATTTCCATCAATGTGGAAAGTTCTATTGAGCAGCACTGGTCTAGACAGTCAAGCATCTAGACACTGAGCTCCCAAGGGGCTGGGACCTCATCCTTTTTTCAGGCTACTCTTCCACAGTTCTGAGCTCCATAGCTTGGCAGTTCCCCATTTCTATCTGGTGAACTAAGAATGAATTAGGAAACACTGTCTGAGTATGGGGTCTAGGCAAGAGTACAGGAAGGATGAAGTCTGTAGGAAGGACTGTCTCTTGAAAAAAACAAAGAATTTTTTTCCCTCAGTAGTCAATAGTTTTGAAGTTAAAAACACCTCCGAGATGATCAACATCATTAGGCAACATGAGTTAAACACACAATGAGATACCACATACATCTACTAGAATGATTAAAAAGAGTGACAACACCAACTGCTGGCAAGGAAGCGGAGGAACTGGAACCCTCCAACACAGCTAGTGGGGATAAAGAGGTAGTCACTCTGGAAGACAGTTCCTGAGGAAGCTAAATATACATTTACTGTATGACCCAGACATCCTATTCCTAGATATTTATCCAAGAGAAATGAAAACAGGTCTTTGAAAAACCTATACATGAATACTTATAGCTTTATTCAAAATAGCCCCAAACTGTTAATAATCTAAATGTCCCTCAACTGGTGAATGGAAGAATTGTGGTACACCCACTCAATGGCTACTACTCGGGAACAAAAAGGACTGGACTACTGATGTAAGTCACAACACTGATGAATTCAAAAGCATTATGTTGAGTGAAATAAGTCAGACACAAGGGCTGACTACTATGTGACCTAAATTATATAGCATTCTGAAAGAGACAAAAATAAAGAGACAGAAATCTGATCAGTAGTTGCCAGGGGTCAGATGATAAAAGGAAGAGGGTGGCTACAAAGGAGCACAAGCAAGTTCTGGAGGGAGAGGGGAGTGTTCTGCACTTTGATTATGGTGATGGTCACATGACTCTGTATGTTTGTCAAAACTCACAGTAAAGTTAAAATCAGTGAGATTTATCATATGTAAATCACACTTCAATAAACCTGATGTTGAACATGAACACACACACACACACGCACACACCTCGAGCACAGACATTGGTTGTTATAAGAACTTTCTCTTTCCCGTCCCGAAACCTCTGAATGATGGAGGCTCGCTGATCCACGGTCAGCTCTCCGCTTAACAGAGACACTTGGTGGCCGTCCTGCATCATCTCCACAGTCAACCACTTGGCATTTCGACGAGTCTATGTGAAAACACAAAACCCAGCATAACACCCCACGTCCAAGCAGACTGGCTGTGTTTGCCATACTCACATAGGCACGGCGGGGAAGCCAAAAAGGGCTGCTTGGGAGCTGTGCTTTACCTCTCCCTTAAGCCCTAAGGGGAACCTTCGAATGGGGCACCTCCCGTGCTGCTCAGGGTCATATCCTCTCAACCTGTGGGAGCTTTGGCTTCTCAGCCATGAAGCAGAGATAAAATGCTCACTTACTTCATGCGGTAGGATGATGACAAAATGGAATAACATAGTAGAGACAACCTCAGGCACTGTAAGAGTGCTTCCTATCTCCCGGCGTCTCGCTCAGATCTTTACATGTGTTACGGTCACTGTTCTCACCACAATATAATGAAACAGGTACCTCATTTCATTTAAAAAATTAAAAACCAAACCAAACCAAACCAAGAGCTTAAAAGCATGAAGTCAGGGACGCCTGGGTGGCTCAGTCGGTTAAGCGGCTGCCTTCGGCTCAGGTCATGATCCCAGCGTCCTGAGATCGAGTCCCACATCGGGCTCCTTGCTCGGCAGGGAGCCTGCTTCTCCCTCTGCCTCTGCCTGCCACTGCTGGCCTGTGCTCGCCCTCTCGTTCTCTCTCTCTCTCTGACAAATAAATAAATAAAATCTTTAAAAAAAAAAAAAAGCATGAAGTCACTTTCCCAAGGTTTTCATGGCTAGTCCGTGGCAGAAGCAAGCTTGCTCTTATTCTACAAGCATGTTCTCAGTGCTGTCCCTGTGCCAGGAGGGTGTCAATTCTAGTGGGACTAGGAAAGTAAGACAGAGGAGGTCCTGCGCTCATGGAGCTTACAGTGTTCACTTGGTAGAGAGAAAATAAAACCAAGATGTGAATGTGAAACATGTCGGAGAGCAAAAAATAAATATGAAAATAAAAATAGGATAATATTAATAGTGAGTGACTGAGTGGCTACTTTACTCATAGTAAGTCAGGAACTAGAAAAGAATATTCTTAATCTGATGGAGGGGACCTGTAAAAACCCCACAATGAGCATCAACCTACACGGGGAAGTATCAGAAGCAATCCTTCTAAAATAGGAAGGCCTCTATTTAACGTCATCTTGAAGTCCCTATTCAGTTACTTACTCTTTCTAAATTCCTCCCATAACATACGGATTCATTTCTGTCCCAAGTGGTTCTGAAGATTAAATATGCTCCTGTACCCAAAGTGCTGACGGGGGTGCCTGGGTCTCTGGCCCCTATTAGCGTCACTGTCCCCTCCGCTCCTGGGGCGAGTCCGGGCACGGCAAGGACAGATCTCAGCACGGTTACCTGGCAGAAGATGATGGCCTGCCCGATGGTGATGCCACCGTAGATGTTGCACAGGGCTTGGTACTTGTCTTTCCTATTCTCGCACAACACGTAATACTGTCGAATGTTGTTCAGGGTCAGCTCCTCTTTTCGTAACTTGATAACATTGGGGTCTGGAATGATTCGCTCTGCAAACTGCCACACAGAGTCCTCAAAGGTCGCTGAAAAGAGGAGCATCTGGCACTCAGAAGGTAAAGCTCTGTAAGAGAAGGGGAGACATCGTCAGCCGTGGCCATCCCTGTCGCTGGGCGGGGTGGGGTAGGGGGATGGGGGGGTGGGGTAGGGGGCTTCAAGCAAGTCCTGCCCACTGCCACCAGGGGTCAGCAGGGGAGTGGCTGCCTGCCACAAGTTCCACCCCTGTGCAAAGGGCCATGTGTTCTGCCCCTCTATGCCACCAAGAATTTGAAAAGACACACACAAGCTGAGTGTGGAGCTCAAGAGCAAAGTTTAGATATGTATTTTGGAGCGTCTGGGGTCTTTTGTGCCCATTTTCTTCCTAAGCGAGGCAGAGTCAGGAGCCCCAAGTGTCCGTCTAGTTATTCTTCATGGTGTTCATCTCACACAAAGTGAAACGGGAGCAAGGAAACAAGCCAGTCATTCAATGGCAGGTGTTAAGAGTTCTTGGGAGAAAAAGAACAGCCACACTCACTTTCTTTGGGATGGGAAGGACCTGGATAGAAACAAAAGGGGAACACAGGAGAAACGCTACTGCACGCAAACCATGAGCTGAACCTGCAGCAAGCACAGGGCTGATTCACGAGTTTAAAAATGGGCAACATGAATCTATGAAGCCAGCAGTCAGAACAGAGTAACCCTGGGGAGGAGAGGCAGGGATGGGGCAGGCAGAGGCTGGGAATATAGGAAAGGAGCCATAGGGGACCTCTGGAGTGCTGGTAAACTTTTAGTTCTTGGTCTGGGCTATTATCTCATGAACCCAACCTCTTTGAATTTTCACTCAGTTGTATACTTGCGATTCATGTATTTCTCTGAATATATTGTATATATCAATAAATTTTAACTTAATCTGATTTCACCAGAGAGAAATCACCACTTTTGAGAAGACAGAGCATCTAGAAGATGGGGTGTTAGTGTTAAAGGAGAGTGGGGAGATCATGAAGTCCAGTGATTCCCAGGCACTACGTCAAGCCTGGGGTGTGGGTTGTCTGGGGAGCTTTTCCAAGTAACGATTTGACAGACTTCTGGGCAACTACAGTAGACTCCCACATACCACGAGTATGATTATAAGGAGACAGAAAGACATGAACCCACAACATGAAGAGAAGAAGAGAAGCTGGTGGATGTGATAACTCAATGTATTTCTGGAAGACGTGAAAGCGTGGTGAACGAGAAAGCAGATGACGCCCTCACGTGAGCGGTACAGATGGAAATGATGATGCAGACGGTGGCTGAGATGCAAAGGTAGTGGCTCCCTCAGAACCTCTGAGAGTTCTTGGAGCTACGAGCACCAGGCGCCAGAGAAAGCAGGGGTGGTGTGCTAGAAGATATGAGGAAAATTCTGCATTAGCTTGCTGTGTTTGGGGGGGGGGGAAGGGTGGGGGAGGGAAGGGGGGACCTCTTGGCCATCTACTGTATCATGGTTCTCCATCTGGAAAAAGCTGGCACCACGACTGCCATCCCAAGGCTTGAGACATTTCATGCCAAAAAGACAATGTACACAGATTACACCAGGAAAGGAAACATGGGCTATTCTACAGAACACTCTGGATTTCAAAGACTTAGGATGACACAAATCATGTAAACTATTTCATTAATGATTTTTATATTGATTAAATTGATAACTTGTTAAATGCTATTTTTTGATATATTTAAATAAAATATAACATGAATTTCACCTTTTTAAAAATGTGGCTATTAGAAAATTTAAAATTACACAAGTAGCTTGCATTATATTTCTATGGGTCAATACTATGATTTAATCTTATTAAAGAAAAAGAAGAAAATCAACAATGGAGGAATGAACAAGCAACATAAATCCCTAATTTTTTTTAAAAGATTTTATTTATTTGACAGACAGAGATTGCAAGTAGGCAGAGAGGCAGGCAGAGAGAGAGAGGAAGGGAAGCAGGCTCTCTGCTAAGCAGAGAGTCTGCTGCAGGGCTTGATCCCAGGACCCTGGGATCATGATCTGAGCCAAAGGCAGAGGCTTTAACCCACTGAGCCACCCAGGCGCCCCCGTAAATCCCTAATTATTACTTAATATTCTCTTGAAGTGAAACTCTTGACTATTGGGTCTTTCCTGGAATTCCGAGTCTTTCATTCTCAGTTATACGTAAATATACCAACTTACTGGTAAGGGATGGCAAGAAGGGAGTCTTACTTGATCTTTGGCCAAAATTAATATTTTTTTAAAGATTTTATTTATTTGACAGAGAAAGAAAGAGCAAATACAAGCAGAAGGAGTGGCAGGCAGAGGGAGAGGGAGAAGCAGGATTCCACTGAGCAAGGAGCTTAATGGAGGGCTCGATCCCAGGACCCTGGGATCATGACCTGAGCAGAAGGAAGATGCTTAACCGACTGAGCCAGCCGGGTGCCCCTGGCCAAAACTATTTTAAATAAGTCTGGCTGAAAACGTGTATAAGGAGTAGCTGGATCCCACTTTATTTCAGGCAGTTGGGCATGTACAAGTAGGAGACTAGAGGTTTATTCTGTGCAGAAATCACAGACTTGGGGATGCCAGTCTCAGCAGAAGGTGAGAGTAAAGCAGAGAGCTGAAAATATGCATATGAATATGCAGCCCATTCCCTGGCCCTGCTCCCAGGAGGCCAGCAACCAAGTGTATGTCTCCTAGGGAGGAGATGAGAGACATTCCATAGTTCTAATAACCTACAAGTAACGAGCATCCTAGGGGGAGCTGCCCAAGTCACAAGCCCCAACTATGCACCCAGAGCTGCCAGTAAGCTTCTTGGTTCTCAACCATAGGTTATGAAAGGCTAGCCAAGAATCACCAGATACGAGGGGGGAAGGTCCACCACAAGAGAGACAGAGCAAAGAGACAAAAAGGAGAAACTTAAGATAATTCAGAGCCAATGTTGAGAACAGGAAAAAAACTGTAAAATACTCAAAGTAATATTCTCAGAGAGGGGCACCTGGGTGGCTCAGTGGGTTAAAGCCTCTGCCTTCGGCTCAGGTCATAATCCCAGGGTCCAGAGAGCGTCGGGCTCTCTGCTAGGCTGGGAACCTGCTTCCCTTCCTCTCTCTCTGACTACTTGTGATCTCTCTCTCTCTCTCTCTCTCTGTCAAATAAATAAATAAAATCTTTTTTTTTTTTTTTTTTTTAAAGATTTTATTTATTTATTTGTCAGAGAGAGAGAGAGAGAGAGAGAGCGAGCACAGGCAGACAGAGTGGCAGGCAGAGTGGCAGGCAGAGGCAGAGGGAGAAGCAGGCTCCCTGCCGAGCAAGGAGCCCGATGCGGGACTCGATCCCAGGACGCTGGGATCATGACCTGAGCCGAAGGCAGCTGCTTAACCAACTGAGCCACCCAGGCGTCCCAAATAAATAAAATCTTTAAAAAAAATATTTTCAGAGAGACAACAGCAGCATATTGCACCTGTAACAAGAAAAGGAAGTTACAGAAGAGGAACAGAGAAAGCCAGGGCAATCCAGACAAGACAGGAAAAGAAGGTCAAACAACTGTGTTATTTTAATGACAGACAGAAGGACACATTCAACTGGGTGAAAGAGGTAAATACCAGGAACAGAGCCACTGCCCCGCATGAAGGAAGAACAGAGGGCAAGGCTTGGTGGGAAGGAGACATGGAAAGTATATATGGACACTGAACCTCCCAAGTTCAGGATGAGACAGGCAACACTTCTAAATTCAAAGTTGTTTTGTCTTTGGAAAGCACATAGTGCTCAGCTGGAAACAGGGGACGCTGAACCCGTCTGGCCATCCTACACAGAGTGACAGGCATTAGTGCGTTCCTCCCTTGTTATCTTTAGGAAACAGTGAAGTTACATCACGTGCTTCCGTGCTTGTAAGTGAATTGCCCTGCAGGTGGACAAATGGAGACATTCTGACCACGTTCAGTGGGGAGCTAATTCTGGAAGAGCTTACCAGTGGTCAGACTTTGTACACTACACCAGGTGCTATGTCAAATCACAGCAACAAAAAATATCTTCCCCCATTTCTTAGGATTTGAAAAGTGGGAGTTCGAAATATCTTCTTGACTTCTATGAAGTTTTAATGAGACACAGAAAATCTAAAACAGAAGATTGCTGATATCACATCCAAATACAAACTAGCTTCTGCTCGACTGTCTGCATGTGCAGCAGACCGTGCAAATGTAAACTCTGGCAGCTTCCACTCAGTCTATAAACTTCTCAGAGAAAGCGAAAAGATCTTGCCACCTAAATATCCCGCATGCTTTGTGCACAGCACTTCTAAGGGGCGAATCATTTGCTTAATTGTGATACTGAGCTTTCATTATCAAAGTTTTTGCTTACTTTCGGCTTCCTCAGAACTTGCAGAGGTACTTAGTAAGATTTTTACCTGTATGGAAATGGAAGGAGAGTCACCTGGAGAGTCACCTGGACATCTGCCTGTACGGTACTATCACTGTTGAGGCCATGGGAAGGAGTTAAAAAGTTGCCCAGTCATAAAGTCATATTTTCAAAGTGTGAGTCAAAAAGAAAGTCCTTCTCTAATCTGAAAATACGCTGAAGGTGGGAATGGAGGAGATGATCATAGTAAATGATTATAGTAAAATCCTGTTTCTCCAAAACTGTGTGATACTTGTGAAGTTGCTTTCAGGAGACTGTCTGCCCCTGAGTTGTCTAGTGTTACCTACAAATACTCATAGCAAAAAAAAAATTACTCATTTTTTAGGAAATAATGCTGTTGCAGGACTAAAAAATGTCACCAGAAAAGGGTAGCCCAGTTGAACAAGACTTTCTTGTTCCTTTGCTATAAACTGTAACTTACTTAGAATCCATCTTTGATTTCACAAGCCTAAATCGCCTCCGTGCTTCACCACCATGTTCCTTGAGAACCGCAATGGTAGCTGATGCACTTCAGAGCGTTTGGAAACGATGGACATTTTAGATGTGGAGAACCTAAATGGGGATTTAGAGACGCAAGGGATCTGAATGACAAACAGCTAATCTACCAAACAAGCCTGCAGACAGAGCGGATGTGGACATTTCTAGAAAGCTAGACACGAATGCTTGCGTGTTTGAAAACCTGGCGTGGGTAGACGTGAACTCTTACATAGCCCATGCTTGATCACTTCTGTGGAGAGCACAGCGCCCTGGACAAACAGCAGGAGTCAGCAAAATGAATTTTATGGTCCAATGCAAAACTTCCCACCACATACAAAAAAGGTGGCTGCAGGTAGTTCAGAGAATTATTACTGGAAGAGGAAAGGGAAAGAGTAGAAACAGCTTACAGTGCTGGTTGGGTCTTTAAACACAGGTAAGAGCTATTTACTTAGTCCTATTGTATTGACATTATCCTCATAAAAAGTCTGTAATTTGAGTATCTTAAAAATATACAATGGCACACAGCACAAAATTTAAGCAGCCAATAACTAATTTAAAGAGATTAAAATAAACTGCTGTCAAAGATGACATTATAAAATACTATTATATGTTTCTCATACATATTATTCATTTAACTAATTGTACTAATAATTATGACTAATTGCCACTGTTAACCAGTTCTGTTGTTTTGCTTAAATAGTAGCATTTATTTATTTATTTTCTAAGGATTTTATTTATTTGACAGAAAGAGACACAGCAAGAGAGGGGAACACAAGCAGGAGGAGTGGGAGAGGGAGAAGCAGGCTTCCCACCGAGCAGGAAGCCCAATGTGGGGCTCAATTCCTGGACCCTGGGATACTGACCTGAGCTGAAGGCAGACGCTTAATGACTGAGCGACCCAGGTGCCCCAAATAGTAGCATTTATGTAAAAGGAAATATAGGATGACATATAATTTAAAAGAAACATGTACTTCCCATATTTTTATATTAATAACACGTGTATTATGACTATTTTTTCTATATTCTATTATTACATAGATATATTTTTTTGTCTGCAATGACTGTGTCCTGCTCTTTAAAAAGCTATAGTCACTGTAGGGAAAGAAATAACCTAAGAAATTTTCCAGATCTGGGAGGCACAAATGAAGAGGATGAGTGCACTATGTGACTAGAACAATGGATGAGAAAAAAAGGACCCAAACCAATGCACATCATTGAGAAATACTAGAATATAGTGGAGAGAGAAGATTCTGAATGCTTCTAGAGACAAAAAACAGATTACCTACAAAGTTTGGGGATCAGGATGACATTAAACTTGTCAGCAACAACACGAGAACTGACAGTATTAATTATGGTATCTTAAAAAAATTTTGTTTTCAACACTGACTCAATTTACTGAAGAATTAACTTGGATTCCACATGCAAGCAAACTGTCCATCAAAAGATCAGATTTACGGCTACAATAAAGACACTTTCAGACATGTGGGAGATGGAAAGCGAAATTCCTAACAGTCTTTTCTGGAAGTGACTAGAGAATATACTCCCGAACACTGAGTATACTGACAGTAACCAAGAAAAAGCACCCAGAAAACGGGAGATTCCAAGACCTATAGTGACAGCTGTACAACCAGTCCAGACTGAAACTGGACAGAGCTTGGGAGAGTTTCAGGAAAAAAAAGACATTGATGGAGTTGGTTTTTTTTTTTTTAAGATTTTTTTTTAGATTTATTTGACACAGAGAGAGAGATGTCACAAGTAGGCAGAGAGGCAGGCAGAGAGAGAGGGGGAAGCAGGCTCCCTGCAGGGAGCCAGATGTGGGGCTCGATCCCAGGACCCTGGGATCATGACCTGAGCCGAAGGCAGAGGATTAACCCACTGAGCCACCCAGGTGCCCCATTGATGGAGTTTTTAAATGTATTTGCCTTAGGAGATACCACTGAAATTAAAACACATATGATGAAATAGGCAGAGAAAAATTAAGTATCCCTAGCCAGTGATACTAACCAAACAAGGAAAACAGGCAATTATTAATTCTAGGGGAAACAGCTGTATAAGGAAAAAACATAATTATAGTAATACACTGCATGACAGTGAACAATATTTATAATGCCCTAATGATAACAACACTATTAAGGTAGCCAACTCTTACAAGGTAAGCACAGAGAGGTGACACAGGGGACAGGAAGTGGGGGGAGGGTGGTGGTACCAAAGAGCTGGATTCCCACTTCCTATACTAGCAGTCAGCAGACACTGACACACTCAGAAACAGTCACTTGAGCATACTATTTAAACATATGAAGGTTAATGCCAAAATAGAGGTTCTCCAGAAGCGGCACTGTTTTTCATTACAGGTCTTTCAAAACTGCTTGTTTCTTGTTTTTTTTCTTTAAAGATTTACTTATTTATTTTGGGCAGGGCAGGAGTGGGAGGGGCAGAGAGAGAGAATCCCAAGCAGACTCAGCACTCAGTGTAGAACCCAACTCGAGGCTCCATCTCAAGATGCTGAGATCACGGTCTGAGCCAAGACCAAGAGCAGGATGCTTTAGCCACTGTGCCACCCAGGTGCTCCTCAGTACTATTTGAATTTAGTAAGTGACACAGATCCTTAGAGCCCACTCCCAGAAATTCTGAACCAGTAAGGCTCAGGTTAGGCCCAGTAATGTGTAATTTTAAGGCCCTTGGGTGATCCTGAGAGAGAGGCCTAGGAAAACAACAGGATTTACTTGACAAATGAGAGGCAAAATCAGGACTAGACCATGGGCTCCTGATTCGAAGTTACTGTGTTCTCTACTCTCCACAGCAGCCTGTGCAGGCTTTAATAAATTCTCTTTAGACTTTTGCTCTTAACAGCAAAATTAGTGGCACAATTTGGTGGGTTCCATATGTAGGCCTGCAGTGAAAAAAAAAAACCAATCAGGCAAGATGACAAACTAAAGAAGTGGGGAAATGATAGCAGTCTAAGAGCCCGCTGAGCTGGTGAAAATACTGAACTCCCAGGTTTGTTTTAAAAGCAAAGGACGTAGGGAATCAAGCCGTGAAGACGACTGGGAGCAGCAGATGAATCAAACTCCCCCTCCAGACCGAAGATCCAGGAAGAAAAAAGGTGAATGTGAAACTTACCTCTGAATCCGGATGCTCTGATCTGAGAATCCTTGTGTGTCAATCATCACGTCCGCTTCATCCAGGACAAACACACGAATCTTAGTCAAGTCAATTAATTTTCGCTTGAAACACCAATCTAGGACAGTCCCAGGAGTGCCAATTATAATCTGTTTGGTGACGTCCGTGCCTCTGGGAACTGGGGAGGAAAGGGTTGAAAGACTCCTTCAGATGCAAAGGACCCTCAGAGTCCACAACTTGGAACCACACAACAGGAGTGTGAAGCCAAAGTATATTTCGTGATGATTTTCTAAGTGCAAACCCTGAGGGTCACTGAGGATTTGTATTTGCAGAGCTTTAGGATAAGTCCCCTGTTTCTACGTTTAGAGTAATAACAGTCTTGCCATTGGATTCTGGCCCACGGTCAGTGAAAAAGCCATCCTTCAATGATCTCATCACCTTACAGAAACAGCAGCACACCCGTGGGAAACCTACCAACTATTCCCAAATGGAAACTAAGCACAGTACTATCAATGGGTTACATTAAATAAATTACGGACTACTATGAAGCTAGTCAAAACAATGAGGTGGGATTATATTCATGAATGTAGAAAGATGTCCAAAACATGTACTTTTTTAGACACTATGAAAAAAACGCTCCCATCTTCATAAACACTCTACAAAAACAAATACATGCATGTACATCCTCATGTGCATGAACTGAAAAAAGAAAGCAAACCATGGAGGTCTTGTGAATAAAACTTTTATCCTTGGAAACAGGTTTTTGAATGACAAGGAAGAACAACTTCCACCTTTAGCTTCTGACCTCTGTTTTAAAGGTTTGTTTTTTTTTTTACCTGCTATGCCCACGTAATACTTTAATGAAAATGTTAAACATACAAGCTGTTCCGCAAAAAAACAACTGAACCTCAAAAAACCAAAGATATCATCTTGCAGGATGTGGAAATGACGCAGCTAACATGTACGGGGTCCTTATTACGTGCCAAGCATGTACACAGTGCTGCCTCTACATGGGTTCATTTAATTCCAGTCACAGCTCTTTGGGACAGGTGCTATGATGGCTCCCATTTTAGAGACGAGAAACCCGAGAAGGTACAGAATATGGTTGCTGGTGGTGGAGTCTGGAATTACAAAATCCGCCAGGCCTGGCTTACTGGTACATACTGCGATTCCCTCGAATGGCGTACATCACTTGAACATCCACACAGAATTTTCCCATCCGTTCAACCACACGACCAGTCTGCAAAGCCAGTTCGTAAGTAGGAGCTAGGCAGAGGCACTGAGAGAGAGAGAAGGGGAAATCGCAAGGCTCATACAAGCCATCACACAAATCTGATGTACAGTTAAAATTCATACAGGGAGACCCAAGTTTTGTGCAAAACTGGGAGATTTGGGATGAATAAAGTATTTTCAGTTGAACACAATTTAGCAGTTGATAGATCTGAGGTGAATGTTGAGTATGGAAGGAGAGAAGGAGCTGAAGGATAGATACCTTTATATATTCTTCTCTAAAGAGTTAGGAAGAACCACAGATCCCGCTTTTTTGTGTGTGGGGGTGTGGGGAGGCAGGGAATCAAGAAGAAAGGAAATGCAAGGCAAATCACTGCTTGAGTGTCACCCCTGTCACTTTTTCCCTGCTATAAAAAGTCTGCCTGTTTCCAGAACACTCCCTGATCCACTATACACACCTCTGGCAGAATATTCCCTAAAATTCTCCCTTTGTTACCTCCAGCCCCTATATCTGGTGGTTGCTGAGGAATGAAGATGTTGATGCAAGAAACTGGCGCTATTTAACGCATTTATGGGCTTCAATTAAGTATCTGTGATACAGAGGACAGGAAGACATAGCTAAAGTGCTAATAACTGTTTCCACACACTTATTCAACATGGGTTCAAGCACAACTTTTCCTGAAAAATTTTTATTCATAATACCAAACCCTGAATATGTATTTCAGTGAGCCTGTCTAAAAAAGCATAAAATTTCATATGCCAGGCACCAGTCTTCCACATCCCCAGCTTATCTTGCTGACAAACTGTAAGCTTCCTGAAGGAATCCTTTGCATGGGGCACGACCAATACTCAGATAGTCAGCTTGTCAAATGAGCTGATGAGCACAGCTTGGAGACAGAGGGGAAGAGCACCAGACACTTGCCCAAAGTGGAAGCTAGACTAAGAGAAGGGCAAATGCACTTCCAGTCCCTGCTCAGTCACTCTTGGCTATCTGTGACCTCATGCAAGACACTTCCCTGCCCAAGCCTGAGTCTCCCCTCTGCTACAGGAGGTGGAAGACCGGGTACTGCGTTGGTCCTACAGCTCTACGGCCACCACTTATGAATGCTCACTTCAGGCCAAGTGCAGTGTGAAAGGGGTACATTATTTCATCTACATGACAAGTCTATGAGGCATTCATTCACTCAACAAGCCAGACACTGCTCAGAGTCAGGAATGATCCACGCCTTTAGAGATGTTATCCTTCCAGACAGGGAAACAGACTTGGGAAGATCTACTAACTCACCTAAGACATTCTAGTAGTAAGCAGAGAGACTGGGACTGGAACAGGTCAAACTATAAGGCCTGCGCTCCCACCACCATTCCATCCTGCTGCCCAGTGCTCTGTGATTTTGAGAAGGGATGTCTATTCTACATGCTATCACAGCATGGCAATAATATCGCCCACTACTAAAATATCACTGGCACTGCAAGCATTCCTCTCTCTCTCTCAACCTTTCCTTACCTGCGGGAACAATTCCAAGGTATTGACTCTGCTTAGCATTGCCAAGACAAAAGCAGCTGTTTTTCCTGTTCCAGACTGGCTCTGGGCTATGAGGTTCTGGGGTCTGTAGAAAAGAAGAGACACCTGGGCATAAACTGCATACAGGAGACTAAAAACCAAGTTGTAACAGCACCGCCCTGGAAACTCACGGGTGGGCCAGCATCATAGGGAGAGCCATCTCTTGGATTTTGGATGGTCTGTTAAATCCCATTGCATAGATCCCTTTTAATAATTCTTCCTTCCTGTAAGAAAAAAGAAAAAGCACACACTTAAAGCCTACAATTGGTCAGTAGCCTCAGAAATACGGACTCAAAAGGTGTATTTCTAAATTAAGCCACTCTACAACTGGGCTTCAAAAGCAGTATTTAGAAATATACAATTTACACCTTGACTCCCAAACATACACAATTATGCCTGTATAGTTGGACCACTCAAATAATAAGCTATGCTATAAGCCTAGGCTAAGGACAGTAATAATAGCCTAACATTGAACTTTTGGTTGAACCAAGCAAAAAAGGGAAAAACTCATCTGACAGAAGTATATCAATTTGCCAGAAAAGTCTTATTTTCCACACAAGCAGAAAACAGATTTACTGGTTGTTTTTTTTTTAAGATTTTATTTTTAAGTAATCTCTACACCCAAGATGGGGCTTGAACTCATGACCCCCAGGTCAAGAGTCCCATGCTCTTCCAACTGAGCCAGCCAGAGGCCCATACTGTTTAATTCTTTTTAATGAATGACAATCTTTGATTCTTTAATAGCAACTTTCAGAGAAGATAAAGTTTTATTGAAGTAATTCTTAACATCAATTCTGTCTAGGAGCAGAGGACACAATATTACCTCATCCTTCTAAGCCAACATTTTTTTTTTTTTTTTTTTTTTTTGGAGAGCAAGAAGACACACGAGTAGGGTGGGGTAAGGGGGCAGGGGCAAAGGCAGAGAGAGACTATCTTAAGCAGGCTCCGTGCCCAGCAGAGACCCCAATGGAGGGCTCATTGATCTCACGATGCTGAGATCATGACCTGAGCTGAAATCAAAGGTTGGACGCTAAACTGACTGAGCAACTGACACACCCCCTTTTAAATGCATTTTTAATGCATCTTTCCTGGGATCTCATCAGCATTTTTAAATGCATCTTTCCTGGGATCTCATGACAGATGACAGAAAGAAGAGAAAATGATGTACGTTGGAAAACTTCCACCTTCAATGACATTTTGCATTTGGTTACTTGGCAGATTACTGGCTGCCAACTGTTAATCACAGGTAGGCTTCTTCTTTCATTTAGAAATTGTTGGGGCATTGGGGTTTTGGATTTTTCCCCTCTACGTAAGTCCCTATCAGTAACTCTTCCTGTTAAAATGCAGTTCCTTAATGCTAGTTGATAGATCCCTCAAAAATGCAAACCCATTTGGGAAAGTTATTCATTTTAATACCATCTGAAACAAAATATAATTAAGAAGGTAACAGCTTCTAACTTATCTAAAGGGGCTGAGGGAAGGTATTTGGGCCATCAGTGTCCCTGTATCTGTATTACGGTATGGAGAATAGCAACGTGGCTTTGTTGAGCTTAGCTATCCCATTAGCATAAGGTTAGAATATTTTACCATCAAGATGTTCTCAATTTGCTGCACACTCAGGTATCCTATTGCTCCTTTTTGAATTATATTTCAAATGCATGCAAAATGTACACATCTCATTTTAATATTAAATATTAGAACATTAAGGGGACTCTGAGAGTTTTTATTTTTAGCAGATTACTTTGTTCGGTACCATTTTTTCTGGCATTTTCCCCCAATAAATGAGTAAAAGTACTCACAGCCTCAGCTCTTCAAATGTTTTCACTGAGTAGAGTGGAGAGCTGGGATCCTTTTGTAAGACTTCAACTCGGTGACTGGATTCTACTAAGGACTGTCGGATTAACTTGTTTAAGAGTGAATTAGCTGCCAAATCCACTAGAAAAGCAAAAATTAAAAAGGATGATATTGCAGGAGAAAATCCAGCCTCCCAAATGAATCTCATAAATTGGTTCTTCCCATTCAGAGATTGTATATCAAGTGACTGCTCCTACTCTCATCTTTCCTCTAAAAGGAGGTTCTAGAAAGAATGACATAACACTGAGAATTCCTTTTTACACAAGAATCCAGTTTCTTATGCTCTGCTGCTATACCAACCTCTGACCTTAAGCAAGCCTACTTCTATCACCACCAGAACTAATTTTTCCTTGCCAGCTGAAAACTCTTAACCCACTCCTGCATATTCCATTTCAACTTCCCCTAAAGAAGTATGGCTACTCCTAATTTAGTATTTCTTCTGATAGTCACTGCTTATAAAGAAAACAAAAGATCGTTCTTTTCCAATTGAGATTATATCATTTGCTCACATTGTGAAAATCATGAGTGCTAGTTTACATGCAAATAAATTTATCTCCTACCTACATCTTCATCATCTTCTTCCGTGTTATTAATAGAACCATCTAAAAGAATGGAAAAGAAACAATAAATACCAAACAGAAATGTAAAGTGTAGGATCTCTCACCATCTTCATAATATGCATTGACAGCAAGGGTCATCCAGTGAAAAGGAGTGGGTTAAAAGACTGGGAAGGTAGCGGAGGACCTTGACAGTTAATAGGAGCCAGAGACATTTCAGTTGCCAGAGACCTGAGGAAAGCAATGTTTTTTTTTGTTTTGTTTTGTTTTTGTTTTTGTTTTTTAATTAATTGAGGCCAGTCTGCTTTATCTAACAGCACTCACCTATGTTTGGGACCGTAGTACTCTTAAGACCCCGAAGGTTCTTCCGGGGATGGATGAGGTTTGAAAACTATTGAAAGACACAAATTTCAACCAACATTAGGAAGCAAGTCACCAAGCAGCCCAGGGTTCTCCCCTAGCAGGGAGGGGCCCATCCGAATATTGTTTCCTTTGCTGTGTCAGGTATTAATTCTGACACTGGATTCTTTTCAGGAATAGGTCATCTCTATGAATTACGCTAAAAATCGAAGGAGACTTTTCCGCTGCCCCTGTACCTTAAGTTCCCCTTTATAGTCCTCTAACCTAAGTGTGGCAGTCCTTGGGGGTCACAGCACGAGGAAGGGATGGTGGGTAGCAAAGCGCGGTGGTCAGTAAGATGGAAGCTAGCCGAGGCTCAATGGTCAAATTGGGAGAGCAGAAAACTCCAAGGTCTAGTTGGGACTGTCAGCTCCTTTCTCTCCCGGGACTTGCTAGGGGTCTTCATTTCGCCCTTTCAAGCCAAAGGTCTTGCGTCCCTCTCGGGGTCTCCTGCCCCCGGCCCTCCCCCACATCTTGCCACATTCCCCCCCACCCCAACACCATTTGACACCCCACTCCACACGCTAGCGGGGCTCTCTCCTCCCGCCCTTCCCGGCAGATTTCCCTCTCAGAGTGCCGTTCTGACTCCCGCCCACTTGCCCTCCCCGGTTCAGCGGCAGTTACATGACTGTTCAGCCGCTCGCTCTCCGCCGCCCCGGCGTCACCTCCCCAAAGTAACGACGCCATAGCCGCGATCGCAGCTCCCGCCCCCAGCACGTGCGCCCTCTCCCGGCACGAGGCAGTGCCCCGGCTCCAGCCAGCAGCCAATGGGCTTCCTCCGGGGGCGGGCTGACGCGCCAGCGACCACCCGCGACGCGGCGCGCAGGCGCGCGAGCTCCAGGGAGGTGGGCGGAGCCAGGAGAGGAAGTGGGAGCTGCGGGAGAAGGAGAATTCAGAGGCAGGTTTGCCATTTGGCAGCGGCGCTTGGGCGCCCAGGGGTCAGGAACCTGCCATGCGGCGCCAGTGTCGTGAACACTCGCCTGCTCCTGACCTTTGCTAAGCCAGTAAGCCGTACTGATTCGGGAGTCCTACCTCCCTTACCCAACACTTAACTAAGCGATTCTCCGGGCGATAAGGTAAGGCCGGAACCCACCCCCACTCCCGGCTCCCGCCCCGTGGCTTCCAGCACTCCTGCCCATGTTTCCCCGAAATATCCGCTTATACATTACATGATGTCAGAAAGGCCAGAGAATTTCATAGGAAAGTAGAGGGTCAGAATTGGTGAGTTTCAGCTGACAAATTAATTCAAATGAGAAAGATGCTGAAAGGAAGTAATGTTGTTCAGGTTGTAACTGTTGTCCCTGTTCTAATACCTGTGATGTTTCCATACACCGGCTTGCTTTAATTTTAATTCTGGTATGTGCCCTTTGCTAATGCAGTCCTGAGATAACTGTTTTCCTTGGGGTACAACCTCCACCTCCTACCCGTATCTGCATAATCCGACATAGATTCCTTGTACTACTGACTGCTAAATTTGGACAAAAGAACTAGATTTCTTCAGTTTTCTGCCTGGAATCTTGAGATTTGGATCAGCCTCTCCAAAAACCCACAAACCAAAAACTTAGTTATGATCTCTCCGTGGTGCTGAAAGCAAGACTTCCCAGCTCTGTTGGGTCACTCTCAGGCACCTCAATCGTTTATTTTGAGGTTAGTCAAATTCCTTTTCAGACTTCCCATGTGGATTCTAATAGCAAATGTTTTTGTCTCACAATGATAACTTTCTACTAATTTAAGAAGGTATAAAATCGGGCCGCGTTCTTTAATGTTAATTTTCATATAAGGATCCAGACATTTGAAAAACTGCTTTTCCGTTGTTTTATCGCACTGGAATTTATTCTTTTATTCTTGTATTACCATAGACCCCAGATTCTATGGAGTTGGAGGTGGAGAAGTAGTGGCCAAACTAGAAAATAGTAGGCAGATTTCAGCGCAAGCCTGCACCTCGGTCTCTTGGAACTACATTTCCCACAGGGTGGACTACATTTCCCATGAGACGCTGGGAGCGCGCGCTGAAGACGCTAAGAGACAGCTTCCGGTCTCGGTTAAAGCTGCGTGGTCGACAACCGGAAGGTAAGTAAGGGGACTTGGGGATAAATTATTTTCTGGGTTATACAAAGAGGAACGGATAAACGGACAAAAAGCTGGGCCTTTTTTTCCCCTTTCCCATACCTTGATCTTCAAAGCACTGATAGGTGGAAGTGGGATCTTGCTTAGGACCCTGTTTTTGTATCTGGTGCCTTTTGAAACTCCTGGCAGAAATTCACAGCAGTAGGAATTTAGTTCGCCTCTTAGAGGGCCCTTGGACTTGGAGGTAAGTCTTTGCTGTCTCTTGTTTGCTCATAAAACTAAATACTAGTAGAGGTCGGGATTCCAGTAGTATGTGAGGAGGCGTGGCCGCTTTTTTCAAATTGGGAGATTGCTTTCCACGCGATTTTCTCTGTTGCTGCTCGTAGTGCGTGTCTCCTGGTCCTTTGGCTATTGCTCCTCCTTCCCTCTTTGGTTTAAAATAAGGTTTATCGTTAAAAATGCGTTCTTACTCCGTTACTAATATTTTGAGATTTAAATCTTTTAACTTTGTTTACAGTCGATGCTCAGCGCACGCACCAGTTCCCTCCTTGTGGTAATTCGGCATCCCCTTTGCAAGCGTTAGATCGGTTTAGGGCATGCTGTGGTGTGTTGGAGGAAGCGCTGTAGGCTCCTTTTTTGCCACAGATCTTAACCCACCTGCCTAAGCCCTTTGGACTAATTCTTTGGTTAAATAATGGTTAAACTAGGTGATCTCTGGAAACTTTTTGTGTTGGTACTTACTGGGCTTTGAGATAATATAAAGGAGGTAGGTCTTAGGTGTAATTTCCATATAAAAATGCAATGTGGCTTTTAAGTTTTTTAAAAAGTAAAAAACTACCTTTAATCCCACTACGTTTTGATTTTTCCTTGTGCTTTGTATGTGCACGTCTGCGAGTGTATAGTTTACAGCCTTTTTCATTTAACTTGCACTTTATTAGCTTCCCCTTATTTTCAATGGCTAATATTCTATCTAATCATTTCATTATTCTTGGAGAGTTTGCGGTTTTTACTTATTTGCAGTGAGCATATCCTACACATCTATCTTTGAGTAACAATTTCTTTCCCAATAAATGTCTTGCAGTGGAACTGGATGAATGATGTAGCTTAAATATTACACAGAAGATATATTTTAGTGGGTAGTAATGGTCAAAGTTACTCATTTCTACATTACACAGCTGTTTTCCCTTGAACAAGCTAACTACTTTTGCTCTCACTCTAATGGCTTCAAGTGCTAAAACACAACCTTCAGATTTTAGATGTTCCTCACTGGATTAGAAGCATCAAGAATAGACCCAATTTAAGGTGAACAGAATTAGTGTTTTGGTCAATACCCAAATATGCCATATTCATTTCGATATTTGTGTCTACTTCTAGTTCCAGATGTTAGTATTATTTTTCAGTGTGACAGGCATAATTTGCAAGAAATCTCAGTGGCAAATTGTAAAAATCACTGTATTCTAGAAGTGACAGTTGGAGGGCAATAAATTATTGAAGTAATTCTGAAATAAAACTTTGGTTAGAATCCTGTATGGCATATAATATGGCTATTGAGTATCGATTAAAAAGCATTTAAATTTTCTGAATTTACTATGTTTCTTTGGTAATGGAGATATGTTGTTACTTTTCTTCATTCCTTTAGGATTGTGTACATAAAGGAGAGTTTTTTGTTCCTTTCCTTTGGCTTGATATTCACCTGGTGAGAGTATGATGGGGAGAATGATTGGAGGCGGAGTCATGACCAGTTTTGAGATTATCTTACTTTGGGAAATATTAAGTAAAAATGAGATCAAGTTCACAAAATCCCAATTCTTTAATGAATAAGCTTAATGCCCAGCAGCTTTAAAAACAGCAGCTCACATTGGCCAAAGATTAAAAACAGTGTAGAACAGAAACAGTGCTATCCTGACAAAGGGAAAGAGTAGGTCTGTGGCTTTCTCTTACAATTAATGGATTTGAGTGGTAATTTGGAAGTGAAGTGGTATTTGATACCAATGTGGTAAAGATCTAGGGAACACCAATGATGGGTGAGGTCCTTACTGTGTAATGTTCCATGGGCTTTCAAGTTAGTTGTTTCTATTTAAATAGAAGGACAGAGATAAAGAACGAGGTTATCCCAAACAATCCCATAAAAGAGGTTAAAAAAAAAAAATTTAAGAAGGAAAAAGAGGGAAGGGAAGCTTCCTGGGCATGACACCATTTGCAAGGTCACAACGAACACCCCAACGAAGGGCAGATCTTTTCTTCTCAGTTGGCACCAAGTAATTGTTTGGAACATATATGTGCTGAGGTTTGGACTGGGGTTCTGCTCGAGAAAGCATCTGCTCTCGGACACCCCAGCGTAATTCCTTCCTATGATCTTCACCAGGTAACCTCATTGAGTCCCAGTCTCGTTTGTACTCAAAATATCGGGCTACCCGGTCTATCTTGCCTCGGTTTCTGTTCAGCTGGTCCAGCCTTGGGAGGATAAAGGACTTGGGTCGGCTGGCAACAATCAGGTCTTGTTCATAAGCCGGAGGGCCCATTTCTTCTCTTCGTAGATAGCAAATGAGCTGATCTTGAGAAACTCCTTGGTACTCATGTGGTAGATTAAGTTTTTGTGAAATGTCAGCTGGGGATTCCCTGTCTTCATGGAACTGTAGACCCATCAGCCTTTGTCTTAAGTCCCAGAGATCCATATCACTTTCTGTACCAGACTCTGATTCACTGATAATCGACTCATCGGTCACTAATACTTCCCCATCTGGTTTCTTTCGCAACACCTTTCTCTTCATCACTGGCTTTCGGAGTCTTTGGGAGGCCTCGGAGACTGTTTCTGAAGTGGCGTTACTTTCTACGTGTGGGTACTGCAGGTGCATAGGAAAAGCAGGTCGCTTTCCTGGGGTTACTGAAGCTTTACTGTAGGGATCATACTGGGTAGGCTGGCCATCTCTCCTGATATCTCCCTCACCCTGCCCTGCACAGATACGGGTAAAAGCTCTAGCGGCTGCCAACATTCGTTCTTCTGGATCCATATTGGCCCATTTTTGTCCATCGGGTCCCGTGAGTTCCTCCATTGGTTCCCCTTCACTGTAGGACCTTCTGCAAGAAAAAAAAAAGCGATCAGATTTCTGTGATTCCCAGTTCTTAAATTGTTCATTCCCTTTTTGTGTACTATTTTATTGTAGTCAGATGGAGAAAGAATGGCTAAGGCAATCATAAATTTAAGAGTTATAAAATAAAATATAGATTATAGTGCAGGGTAAGATGGTAGCAGTTTGGAGGAAGATTAACTCAACTGCAGGGAATCCATCATCTGCTTTCATTTCCATTCTCTTCTTATTTGCTCCCACTTTTAATGCCTGGTAGTTCCTGCTACCTTTAGTAGCTCCTAGGACAGGACAGGTGAGTTCTGGCATTAAAAAAGCTTGTGACTTGGGGCACCTGGGTGGCCCAGCTGGTTAAGCATCTGACTCTTGGTTTTGGCTCATGAGATCAGGGACTTCCATCTGCCCAGAGTTAGACTGAGATTCTCTGTACCTGCTCACACTTTCTTTCTCTCAATAAAATCTTAAAAAAACAAACAAAAAACTTGTGACTACATGACATGGAGCATAATGCTTAATAGACATACACTTAGAGGGGCACGTTGTATATCCAGCATTCTTCTGTGTGCTTAACATTTATTAATTCATGTAATCCCTCACCTGTGAGGAACTGGTACTCTTATTATCTACTTTCAATGGATGTGTAACATGGAACATAGAAAGGTTAAATAACTAGCCCAAGGTTACACAGCTAGTAAGTGTGGAGTTGGAAGTCTAACTCAGGCAGTTTGGTTGCTTTTAACTATGAGTGACTTAATCCAAAACAATCAGAAAAGCAGTGATATGAATATAAATACTTCTGTATTAAGCAAATTAGCCCTTTGCCATAATTGTTTTTCTTCCAAGTTTGCTGTTTACCTTCTGATTTTATTTTTTGCTTGTCCAACTTTCAATTTTAGGTAGTCATATATTTTTTTGGTTTTCTACAGTTTCTGTGCTTCTGCAGGATCTTACTTAGAAATGCTCTTCCCATTACAAAACTATAAAAAAGGTTTTCTTCTAGTATTTTATATATATTTTTTGTAATTAAACTTTTAATCATCACAGATACAAGAAACTCTCAAAGGCCAAAAATTAAATGAGCTGCCAAGAATTAGATAACATGGCCTTAGCAGAGATTTGGAGACAGTCCGTAACTAAAATGACTTGTCAGTCATAGATTGTCTAGCACTGTCCTAGATTTAAGGATTATAGTATATTCGTTCCCATATTTTTGAAATATAGCAGAAATTTCAACATCTTGATTACATTTTCCTGACTCTTCTAACTGCTAGAGTTACAAAATATAAATTCAGTTTGACTTAAAAAAAAAAAAGCCTTGTGTTGTTTATTACCTTTTTTCTGCCATCAAAACTGCTTAGAGTGGGAAAATCTTGACTTTCAGGCTTTATTTCTAATATGAAATACAATCATTGATAAGTTTCATCAATCAGGCTAGTCTCCTGTAGCACCTTTAAAGACAGAACTGAGTATTAGATGTTAGAACATACAAGCTACTAATTTTATCTGAAATATTGGAAAGTTAGTAAAAAAAAGAGTAGACATATTCTTTGTGAACAGTTTTAGGATCAGAAAGATTGGACAAGTATAATGAAAAAGAAGGAAATGTTTTAAGGAAGAAATATCAGTAACATCAGTCCTTAAATCATCTCAGCTAATGAAGGAGAGAAATGGGATCTACAGACATTTTCCCTAAATTCTGACTAAACTTTAACAACACCAGCTGACTATTTCTTAACCGCCCCCCCTTCCTTTTCGCCTGTCAACTGGCCAGACAGGATGGAAAAGAAGAATGTCTGTGGATGATCAACCCACAATAATTAAGCTAGTGCTTATCTCCCCTGGACAGAAGCAAAATATATCCTTTAGGCATTAAAATAAATCTTAGATACTATTTGCACATAATTGAATGATACTGACATCACCAAAGTAATTCACATTGAAACTGTTGTGCCCTTTTACTCTCTTTTCAGGCAGAGTGGACCTATATGATTCCTTTATTCCTGGGTCTGGTTGTCTTATCATGGCTGAAAATGACATAGATAGAATCCAGACTGAGAAACTCCTAAAAAGAGTACAAGAACTGGAGCAGGAGGTACAAAGGCTTAAAAAAGAACAGGCTAACAACAAAGATTCAAATGTGAGAGAAAATACTTTAGCAGCTGGAAAAGCTAAGCGTGCATTTGATTTCAGTGCTCATGGTCGAAGACATGTAGCCCTAAAGATAGCCTATCTGGGCTGGGGATACCAGGGCTTTGCCAGTCAGGAGAACACAAACAATACAATTGAAGAGAAACTGTTTGAGGCCCTAACAAAGACTCGACTAGTAGAAAGCAGACAGACGTCCAACTATCACCGGTGCGGGCGAACAGACAAAGGAGTTAGTGCCTTCGGACAGGTAAGGGCCACTATGTTCTTTCTCAAAGCCAGCAACACCAGCATATTCTAGGTGTTACATATTAAGAATTCAGATTGTGTCTCCAAAACAAATATCTATCTTTCATTCCACAGGTGATTTCTCTCGACCTTCGTTCTCACTTTCTGAAGGGCAGGGCTTCAGAGGATTGGAATGTAAAAGATGACTTCTACGATGCTGCTAAAGAGATTCGCTATACTCACATTCTCAATCGGGTACTCCCTCCAGATATCCGTGTGCTGGCCTGGGCCCCCGTGGAACCTAGCTTCAGTGCTAGGTTCAGCTGTCTGGAGCGGACTTACCGCTATTTTTTCCCTCGTGCTGATTTAGACATTGTAACCATGAACTATGCAGCTCAGAAGTACATTGGCACACATGATTTTAGGAACTTATGTAAAATGGATGTAGCCAATGGAGTTATAAATTTTCAGAGGACTATTCTGTCTGCTCAAGTACAGCTAGTGGGCCAGACCCTGGATGAGGAGACATGGCAAGAACCTTTCCAGTTATGTCAGTTTGAAGTGACTGGCCAGGCATTCCTTTATCATCAAGTCCGCTGTATGATGGCTATCCTTTTTCTGATTGGCCAAGGAATGGAGAAGCCAGAGATTATTGATGAGCTCCTGAACATAGAGAAAAACCCCCAGAAACCTCAGTACAGGTAAGTTAAAAACAAAACAAAGAAACCAGAAGAACTGTTGCCTTTAGAATACTTTTAAATATATTAAACATTTTATATAACTAAAGGTTAACATATCTTTCTCTCCCAACAGTTGTCTGATTAACTAGGTCATTTATTTTGTCTTCATGAAAAATTTAATCTATTTTGTAGAATGTTATAAACATGCAGGAGGGCTATCTTTATCTTCTCTCGTTCTGTACCATTAGTAAGAAATAGGTGTTGGTACCACACCCCTTAAATAAAGTAACATTCATTTCTAAATTTTTTCCCCCCTGAATTTATGCTGAAAGGTATTATTTTTAGATTCTGGTGAAGTTTGAAGGTAAGGATTCAAACTATTCATATTAAATCTTCCTTGCTTTACATTATTGTACTTTTGAATTTTTCCTAATTTTCAGTGTTGGAAATGGTAGGAAAGATGGGAAGAATAGTCAGACTTTTTTTTTGAGAGCAGCCTGAAGTCAGATCAACCAACAATTCATTCCTAAGCAGCGTAATCAACTTTTTACTTCATACCATAGAAAATTAACAAGTTTGGAAAAATATAAAAAATGATTTCATAGCATTATGGTTGAGACAAGTCAGCTCACTTGTAGGTGACCTGTTACCACTGAAATTTACCCTAATATAGATCAAGCCTAACTAGTTGATCTATGGTTTGTTGATTTTTCTTTCTCTTAATTATAAAGTTGTTCAAGGTGAGGGATCTTTTTTTATTTATCTTTTATTCGATACTGATGAAGTTTCCTCCCCCCACTCCTTTTAACCCAATTACCTATCCCCCCAACCTTGTTCTTAAATTACAAGGCTGTTAAATGGCTGCTGTGTATTTTTATACTCTTGTTTCTTATCTTTTTTCTTCTCTAGTATGGCCGTAGAATTTCCTCTAGTCTTGTATGATTGTAAGTTTGAAAATACCAAGTGGATTTATGACCGGGAGGTTCAGGAGTTCAATGTTACCCATCTACAACAACTATGGGCTAATCATGCTGTTAAAACACACATGTTGTATAGCATGCTACAAGGACTGGACTCCGTTGCAGTACCCTGTGGGACAGGTATGACAGGAAAATCCTAGGATACAATTCCTTACTAGAACTAAAGTTATATGGGCTATCGGGGGAGGAAGGTTATATAACATTTGGAGGTGATTCTATTGTGGTATGCATCCATGTAATATCTGATTGTATATATTATAGGACCAAAGATGGATGGAGTGATAGAATGGAGAAATGTTAAGCCCTCTGTCATAAAGCAGACTAGTGCCTTTGTAGAAGGAGTGAAAATGCGCACATATAAACCCCTAATGGATCGTCCTAAATGCCAAGGATTAGAATCCCGGATCCAGCATTTTGTACGTAGGGGACGCATCGAGCACCCACATTTATTCCATGAGGAAGAAACAAAAGCCAAAAGGGACTGTGATGATACAATAGAAGAAGAAAATACTCTTTTGGAGAAACCAACAAAGAGGGTCTGTGTTGATACAGAAATTAAAAACATCAGTTAACTCTAACAGGATCTAGGAGGCAAGAACTAGCTAGTGGTAGGTGAACAGAAAAGAAATACAACATAGCATGTATTACAAGTCCTAAAATTCAGATGATTAGTTCTTTGAAAAAAACGAAACAAAAAAAACCATCCCCCTGCAAACCCAAAGACGATTAAGCCCTATAAAGGAAGTTTTAGCCTGAATAAGAGTTCAAACATTCTCATTCCTCCCCAAAAGGATTAAGAGAGAAGATGCAAAAAGTAATTGTGAAATGGAGACTTTACATACACATGGGAACCTGTGCCTTGTGTTCAAATTTATTAAAGCCTGATTCTGTGTCTAATTTGTTATGCTGTCTTTTTAAAAAACCAATGAGATATTCACTACTCATCTGAATTCTCATAAAGAGCTTTGCCTGAGTGTCTTATTTTTTAAGAGAGAAATTAGAAGAAATTCAGTTAAATATTTGGTACATTTGTTTACAAAGGCACACTACTACATGAAAGTGACCTAAGTGAATAAAGCTTACAAGGCTTATCAGTCTAGTGCTGTGAGCCACAAACAGTCTTGGTAGTCTTTTTTTTTTTTTTAAGATTTTATTTATTTGACAGACAGAAATCACAAGTAGGCAGAGAGGCAGGCAGAGAGCCCGATGCGGGGCTCGATCCCAGGACCCTGAGATCATGACTGAGCCAAAGGCAGAGGCTTTAACCCACTGAGCCACCCAGGCGCCCCTCTTTTTTTTTTTTTTTTTTTAAATAGATTTTATTTATTTGAGAGTGAGAGCACGAACAGCAGGAAGGGGGAGAGGGAGCTCAATGTGGGACTCGATCCTCGGACCCTGGATCAGGACCTGGGCAGAAACCAGATGCTTAACTGACTGAGCCACCCAGGTGCCCCCCATGTTTTTCTTCTTTAAAACCTTGTATATATATATATATATATAACATTCTTAGCTTAGTTCATGGGCCATATAAAAATAGGCCATAGAGTTTACCACCCCCTGGCACAGTGGTTTAAGGAAAACTCTTAAAAAGATTTCCAAGCTAAATCTTGCAGAACAAGGAGGAACCAGTTAAAGTTGGGATAAAGAAGCAGACTAAGTGTGTCCAAGGCAGAAGATGCAGTTTGTATAAAGCATGAGAGCAGCATTTTGCCTGCAAGTAACTAAATAGAGGAGTATGGCTTGACACTGACAAGAGCATAGTTTAGGAAAGGAGCAAGGATCCTGTTTGTAGAGTCCTGTAGGCCTCCTGAAAAAAGCTGATTTTTATCTTGAGAGGCCAATGGAAAAAAATACAAGCAGGGATGCAGAAATACTGCTCTGGTTATGGTGTGGATTAGAAGAGGGCAAGACAGTGGTACCAGGTAGGAGCCTGTTAGAATAATCAAGGAATTAGATGATGATGACCTAGACCAGATTTATAGTAAGGGGGATGGAAAGAAGTAGATGAATTTTGAAATTAAGAAAGGAGAGCAATAGGGATTTATGTTTGAGTAAATGTGAGGTTCAAAAGTAGGGTGGCTTTCGGGATAACACCCAGGTTTCAGACTTAAGCACATCTAAGACACAAGGGACAGGAAAACAAGGTGGGGCTTTGTTCTCAAAGATAAGTAACCCTCAAAATATTAACACCAGTATTTACTCAAGAGTTCAAAGTTCTTTTAAAATGATACATTAGAACTTACAGCCATTAAAATAATAAACATCAAATGAACTCATACCTTTTGCCTCAATTTTCATCACTGCAGAGTGTAACACTTCTGTACATTTATGAATTATATTGTATATTTGAGATTCAAAGTCTTACCAATCAACCAATTGTTCCTACTTAGGTTCAAAACTCTAGGGATACAAATATGGTTTATACCCTCAATCTGCTAGCTAAGACAACATGTGGGACAATTACAAAGAATATTAACATGTACAGAGTTAACTGATGATGTGTAAGTGCCACAGAAGCTTAGTAGTGGGTGGGCCAAAGACAGACTTCACTGAAAAACTTTCAGGTTTAGAATGTAAAATAGTATAAGAAAAGTCAAGTGACCTTGTCATACTGAAGAAGACACATCATAGCTTTTACATTCTAGCAGAGTAGGAACTGGAAGATCCTCATTTTAGAGATGGGAAAATAGTGGTACAAAATAACTAAGCTTTATTCTTACTAGCCAATTGCACAATCCAAGTCATCTAGATTTTGAATCAGGTCATTGGTTTTTGGAACCTGATCTGCCAACGTTTCATAATGCCCTGAATGTTCTTAAAGTATTGCTTTCTTCTTTAATTCTGATGTAAGGACAAACCAAAACATGTCATTTTTTCAATTTCCTACGTTATTTCAGTGTACCTCCACTGCCATTAGTTTTCAAGTTAAAGAAAAACCTGGAAAGAGAACAGAGTTTATGAAATCACTATTTAAAAAAACATCAATTCAGGGAGCCTGGGTGGCTCAGTGGGTTAAATCCTCTGCCTTTGGCTCGGGTCATGGTCCCAGGGTCCTGGGATCAAGCCCTGCATGGGGCTCTCTGCTCAGCGGGAAGCCTGCTTCCTCCTCTCTCTCTGCCTGCCTCTCTGCCTACTTGTGATCTCTATCAAATAAATAAATAAAATCTTAAAAAGGGAAAAAAAACCCAACAAAAAACAAAAACCATCAACTCTAGGGGCACCTGGGTGGCTCAGTCATTTGGGCAACTGGTCATGATCTGGGGTCCTGGAATCAAGCCCTGAGTTGGGCTCCCTGCTTGGCAGGAAGCCTGCCACTCCCCTTGCCTGTGCTCTCTCTGTCAAATGAATAAATAAAATCTAAAAACAAAAACAAAAAAACATCAACTCTACAGAAATGATACATGGGACAAAAAATACTAAAAGCCATGCTTGGGAGATTCTGTAAAGGCAAAGGAGTTAGAGGATCAAGTTCTTAATAATATATTAAGTAAAATCTACTAGAATAAGCATTTAGTGATATTTTTTGGTAGTTACCATAGATAAACTTTGGACAATCATCATAGATGAAGCAATGATGAATCCCAAAATGTAACTTTGCAAAAGTACCTAAGTTATCTTAAGTAATATTTGTAATTTCAGCTTCTGACTCAAGATAGGGACTAATAACTGATAGAAATAGCCCTTAGATCTTCCTTTCTTCACTGGAAAAATGGAATTATTCCAATAGGTGGTGATAAATGAGATTATACACATTATATAAGAATATATAACATGGGGGCGCCTGGGTGGCTCAGTGGGTTAAAGCCTCTGCTTTCAGCTCAGGTTATGATCCCAGGGTCCTGGGGATGGAACCCCATATTGGGCTCTCTGCTCAGCAGGGAGCCTGCTACCTTTCTCTCTCTCTCTCTCTCTCTGCCTGCCTCTCTGCCTACTTGTGATCTCTGTCAAATAAATAAAATCTTAAGAATATATAACATGCAATATATTTTATAGTAACATACATATATAAATAAAATGGTGCTCTGTGAGTAGTATTACACCATTTATTTCAATGTTCATGCAATACAAAACTACCTACTAAAGAGCTAAATAAAGCAGGGACAGAAATGAAATAGGACTCTGCCCGGGCTATGAAGCTCTCCAACGCGTTTTTTTGTTCGTTTTGTTTTGTCTTGTTTTTTAATGGCATATGTACTATATATACAGTGATTAACCTGTTATCTTCTTTGCATTTAAATTACGCACACTCTCATTCCTTTTCTTGAATGTATGAAGATGGATATTCGTAAATAAGAAGTATAAACTTTAGTAAAGCCCACAGGTAACTGTAAATTCTTTCTTTTTAATACAAAGACGTGATAATCCTTTCCCTTTACTTAGGTTGAAACTTTCATAGAAGATAGAGCAGCTTATATTTTGCAGATTATCTAGTATTTCTTTTTAAGTACGTTCGTACTTCTTGGATTTATTTCTAAAAACAATGGGGCTATATAACTTTATAATCCGAAAAAAGGTGTATTTTCATCTGGGGTAGGACTATAGGGTTCTTCGATTTTCCACGCTATCCTAACTCATTAGGGAGAGAAGTGCACGTACCGTGACACCTAGAAGTTCACAAAGGGCGTAACCAGGGTTTGGGAAGCCTCTGGTCCCCGCACGACAACAATGACGATCGTGTGCCCATCTGGCCCCGGGCGTGGTAGTCGCCTCTGATGCTCGCGGCCTCCGGGGAACCCAGCTCCCTCGGCGGCACCGCCTCTGGGCCACCGACACGTAGCCGCTGCAGCCACCGGGCAGGCAGTGGACGCCGGGCGCGCATCGGGCGCCCACGGTAACCTCGAGGGGCTCAGACGTGCCAGGGGCACAGCACAACAGAGCTTACACCTGCCTTGGGGAGCAGTAAACCTGGGTTCAGCAGGGATTTCAGGCGTTTCCCAGGCCCGCCAGGGGGTAAACTCCCATTCGGCGCTTTTCAAAACCCGACCTCTCCACAGCAGCGGGCAGCCGGCCCTCCTGGGCCCGTGCGCCCCCTATTCCAGCCCCTGCCCGCTTACCTGCCCCGCCGAGGTCCGCTCGCAGCACCGAGTCCCTGCTAGCCCAGCTCCGCAGGCTTCCGTTAGTGTCCCGTAGCTCGCGCAGGCGCACAGCCTGCCCACGCGCCGAGACCTCAGTTAACCGCCCCAGCCGCGGTTTAAACCAGAAGAGCGAACCCGAGGCCTCGGCACCGCCCTCTAGCTTTCCTATTGGCTGTGAGGGCTGTCGTCTTCCATGTCTACATTCTGATAGGTGCTCATTTTCTCTTGTCCTTCCCTGACTGGCGGGAGGAAGCCCGGGATCTGAGGCGTGGATTCGGGAATGCTCCCTCCTCGTTGTACTGGTGCGTTACCCGGAACCTTATCTGCGTCGCCTTCGGACGCGCTGGTAGGGAAGGAGGGGACTCTGTAACCTTCGTTAACGGCTAGTGAGCTGGGGTTTGGCAGGGGCGGCCTAAGCGTTCCATCCACCTGAGTGGACGGCGTCTCCACCCTTCTCAACTCCGAACCGCTGCCGGGGTGGGTGGCGTCCGCAGGGAAGGCTCTCGGAGCTCAGCTGGAGCCATCTCCAGCGATCCGCCTCTTTTGACGGTCCACCTGGGTTCTGACCCACGCAGGTTCTGTTTAAAAACACAGACCACGGGGCGCCTGAGTGGCTCAGTGCTTAAAGCCTCTGTCTTCGGCTCGGGTCATGATCTCAAGGTCCTGGGATCAAGCCCCACATCAGACTTTTTGCTCAGCAGGGAGCCTGCTTCCCCCTCTCTCTCTGCCTGTCTCTCTGCCTACTTGTGATCTCTGTCTGTTAAAAAAA